>JAFBJR010001469.1:109210-158559 GCA_016785285.1 Brachirus orientalis | reverse complement strand
TAGTATTAGTAAAATGACTTTAAAAGGTTTAAGATTAAATAAACATAAGAGGCAAACAGACATTGTATAAAAATTGTACATTACAGGACAAATATGATTCCCCACCTGACTCCACCATAATGTCCTCATCTGCGATCCAAGTCTCCCCCTCACTGGAGCTCATGTCTGCTTCCCTCATCGAGTCATCTGGCTGCATCTTCCTCAGCCCCTGCATGCTCGGCGTGGAGCCCCCATGCATTGTCAGCTCCTCCCTGATGGGTCGTACCTCTGAGTGCGTGTGCCTTGCCTCCGAGTCGGTCTCACTTTGAGCGGCTGAACTCTTGAGCTTCTTTGCTTTCGGTTGCTTTGAGTTTTTGCTTCGTTTGATGCGGGCCCTTTTCTCACCTTCACTGCTGCCACTATCTGCTGTTGTCATGGCAGAACCAAGCGATAACTTCTTCAATTTTTTGTCCTTCTTGCGCTCTGCCTTTGCGCTGGCCTGGCTCTCGTACAGAGAGTCTTTGAGGCGCATTTTGTCCAGCAGAGTGCTATCAGAGTGCATGCGGCGAATATTTTTGCCCTTATTTGCTCGAGCTTTTCGAACAAATGTATGGATGGTGTGGATGTCAGAGCTCCCATCTGCCCATGTGTTACCCATGGAGCTGCTGCTCCCTCCACCGCCTCCATCTGCCGACAGCCCTGAACTGTGTGCAGAGCTGGATGATGTCGGAGACCATGAGCTCTCCTATAAGCCAGGAAAAACATATATATTATTATATTTCCTCAAAACTTCAGCTAGATGTCCAGTACCCAAGACTACATCCAAACTATTGTCTTTTCATTTAAAAAGGCATTAATTGTACTACAAATATGCTTGTCATCCAGTTTGAAAATGTCAATCAAGGGTTAAATTTTTGTCCTGTAAGCAGAAATGGAGATCTTTGAAAATGGTGACAATTTTTAGGGGCTATAATTTCACCACCAGCTCTAAATGAAAAAACATCTAATTTCATCAAGTTTCAGTAAATATACATTTTCAGCTCATTGTCAGTCAATTAAAGAAATCTGCTTACTGTTTACTATTCATCACTACCTTTGATACTGAGGTGAAATGCTTATTTAGATGCAGAACATTTTTCCTCCAACAATGTAGCATAGATGAAAAATCAGATTACCTCTTTTGGACTTGGGATGTAACCAGCGTATGCCAGGACAAAGCTGCAGAATTTGTTGAAGTCCTCAACTGTCCGCTTTTTCCTCTCTGGGGGCTTCAGAAGAGAGAGAAAATATGAAGCTAATCTAAGGCTACAAAAAACAAAAACACAGAATAAGATACATAAAAAAATAATAATAATGCTGCATAGTACTCACCAGAGGTTCAGTTTTACACGTCAACAGTGAATCTGTGTGAGAAAGAAAAAAACGTCTCTTTCAAGAAACAAGCAAACCATTTAAATTGTCACAGAAATAAACCAACACAAAAAAGCACCTGGGGGCACCACTAAACACAAGTTGACTTCGGCTAGCATTAGCTTGCAGCTAACACGATTCAATAGGGTTACAGTTGTGATAGAAACATTTGTGACTATGTTTGACGTAACATCATTGATACAAGTTGATGGTAAAATAAGTCAGTCTGCTGTTCCATGTTAGCTTTCAACAAGGTACCAACAACCGCAACCGGTGTCAATTGATCAGTGTCTGAACTTCCCACCAAGCCACGATCACTGACAATAGCTCATAGATTTAAATAGTAATAAATAATAACTTAAAGCGTAGTTAAGATTGTTAAGAACTCTGCTGTTTGGCTTTCGGGTTGTCATTTAATGCTGTCTGGATAAAGCAGGCAAACATTAGCTGACATTTCAGAGTGGAAGCCAACACGGTATTCCGTTTACAAATTAAGGGCAAATATTGTTCTCAAAGTCCAGTTCATTATTCCGAATTGCATTCAAACTTGATGACAACTGTGCAAATGCTAACAGTTAAATAAATTTATACAAAGAGGTACCTTAAGCTAACCAGCTAATCACTTGAAATGCAAGTGGGAGGCTCGGTGGATATGCTAGCTTTATCTCAGCAACGTACAAAGCTAAATCAACAATGCTGTAAACGCTGAAGTTTCGGTTGATGTTAAAATTATTTTTTGTCGATTACGACAACGACAAAGTAACGTGACAAGGAAACCTTCAAAGTTTTTCCAGGTTTGTGGTTGTGGTGTTAGCCATCCAGCTACTACGATCAAGCTAGGTGGATCGGCGCCCAACTACTTCTAAAAAACCAGCCTAACTGCGATAAAGATTAATGCGAGTTAAATAAACTCGCACCAATGCTGAACAAAGTGCAGAATATATATTCCATTTCAGAGAATATTCGTTTAACGACAACACTTAAGTTAACAAGAGCAAGCCATGCTCCAAATATCGCATACGCAACCAAACGTAACATTAACGTTTGTCACAACTTGGATTAGGTAATCCGTTTTAATGACCATTAAATTTGACAGACAGACATAAGCAGTGACCAGGTTTGCACAAACGGGGGAAATGTCGAAAGATGATTCTGGTCAAACGTACCTTGGTGTTCGGACATTATGTCAAGCATTGTCGCCTCACCGACAAGGCCTCGATCCCACCAACAGAAGCAGCAGGCGAGCTAGCCGGAGAACAGCGGCCGTCAAGCTGTGCTTTTCCCCGGCGTGGCTGCACCCCACCGCCCCGGCAACTTTAGCAGCAGCAGTAAGCCAAGGTAGCGTAAAACTGAAGATGATACTATCCAAGAAGAAAACCTCTTCTCTCTCTGATCAAAGTTGAAGTATCCCGACACAGCAGCTAATATTAACGCACCTAAATCCTACCGCCTCTAAATTGTGATTAGCCTGACAAAATACAAAGTCTTGTCCTTTAACGCAAAGAAATCAAAGCTCTCTTTTCTTCCATGCGTCATTAACACAACAATCGAAACTAAACAATATATATGACCGAATTCGTTATATAAACGCGACTGTTGTTTAATGTATGTCCATAGTGGGAACTTCGCGGATTAAGTTTGTCGTTTCTTCGCGGTTTGCATACAAAACGACTGGAGTTTCGCACGGTCTCGTCCGTGCGCGCGGCAGAAACCTCTTAATGCTGCCAGCGCAGTGTGTCCTCCGAGGCATCCTGGGTAACGTAGTTTATCGCGGTGTAATTCTCACCGAATTGAGGCGCGAGTTGTCAGTGTGACAGAACTACATTTCCCAGAAGCAATGTATTCTGGGAAATTGAGTTTTAAATCTGTATAGTCAACACACGCATTGTAGTAAAACATGTTGGATTTGGAAAAGCTTCATTTTCCATGAAAAGAAACTTGTTGCGACATCCAGCCGTCACAGTCATTTGAGATATGTATTATTCTGTTTATATTCAGCTACACACTCATAGTGTGCTTCGTTGTAGTGTTTAAGTGACTGTATAACTTGTGTTAGCAGCATGCTAACTAGCCGATACCTTCTGGACTTCCAGTTTATGTAACACAATGTTGCCTGAAATATGGCAAGGGAATGATGCAGGAGGGCTACTCGTAATACAAGGTAAATGCTTTTAGAATTCAAGGACACATCTGATAGGTATTTGAAACAAAGCAGTATAACGAAGTATTGTATTTCCTACTTGTATTGGTAGATTCTGCTAGTTATTCTGGTCGACACCTCCTGAAGGGCTTCATCAAAGCTGCACTAACCAGGTATGTAATGAAAGCGTCTGTGTTTTTAATATATGTTGCTAAAATAACACTAATTTGAGCTCTGAATTTAGAGAGGAAGATATCCATGTCATTGGTTTTGACGTCAGTGAGGATGAACTGAGAGATGGATTAAAAGAATCAACCACTCAGAGGTAAATTAAGATTATTGTAGAAATTATTAGAAAAAATACAATATCCACCCAGGCAGCTTGGAAACTTAATTCAACCCTTCCAACTTCTCTACTTAGTATCCCTAACAAATTTGATGTATTTATTTTTCAGACTTTTGATCAAACAAATTAAGAAATAGTATAATTTACCATCCCTCACCTATTTCTGTTCCTTCAGGCTACACTTTCACAACGCTTTTACCGATCCCCTTGGCTGGACTGATCATCCATCTTTCACAGTTTATCAGTTCAATTTGGAGGAAATTACACATCTGGTCAACCAAACATCACACGCCAAGGCATCTATCTTGGTAATCGACTCTCTTTCATGGATTTTAAGGCATGTCAGTCCTTCAGTTGTTTGCACAACTCTTCAACAACTTAAAAAAGGTAATCAATTACAAATCATATTTAAATTCTCTAAACGAATGAAGAAGACATCCAGGCCTTAATAACGACTGTAAAATGTAATCATGAATGCATCTTTTTAAAGTGAAACTATATATAAAAAAAGATCCATTAATTTCATGATGCCAAGTTTTTTCTTTCTTATGCTTTAATCAGGGGGAGCTGTGAAAGCTATCATGTGTCTGCTCCATGCAGATATGCATCAGAGAGGGACTGTGGGAAGTGTATGCCGTTTGGCTACTTCAGTCATCACTGTGGTACCAGGAATAAATGGAGATGAAGCAGTGGCAAAAATAACAAAGCGCTCAAAATCGGGGAAGGTTGTGCAAGATGTAAGCAATTAACTTTTGAATTGCAATATTATTTTCCTGCACTTCTCTTTTGTGTAGGAAAAAAACTAAATCATTTTACTGTTCTTAGGAGGAGATTTTTTCCATCAAAGAGGATCTCACTATCATAGTGCAGAGCAAGTCCAGCCAAACTGGAGTCAAACAGCAACATGCTGAGGAACAGGAGGTGAAATGTAACATAATTATGTATTTTATAGCACTAATGAAGTGAAGAAAGGCTTCAGATGTAGCAAGATTGAAATTTTTTTGTGTTTATTTAGGCGGACCCGACAGCAAACTTGACCTTCAACCTTCGCTTATCTGACACAGAGCGTGAAGCCAAAGAGAAACTTGCACTTCCTTTTGTCTTCAGCAAAGAGAAGTGAGTATATTTTCTATTATAGTTTACTTACTCATCTTCTCCCACGTGCGATGGTGCCTAATCCCAGCTGACATAGGGCGAAAGGCAGGGTACACCCTGGACAGGTCGCCAGTCCATTGCAGGGCCACACATAGAAACAAATAACCATCCACTCTCACATTAACACCTACGGGCAATTTAGAGTGTCCAAATTGGCCTATTCCCCAAATCTGCATGTTTCTAGACAGTGGGAGGAAGCCATAGAACCCAGAGAAAACCCTTCTTGCTGTAAGGCAAGAGTGCTAACCACTACATCACCCGTGTGGCCCTATTATTATAGTTCATTAAAATATTTTAAATATGATTTTAAACAATCTAAAAATAACGTCTTCTTTTTACTATTAGGAAAACAGCTCTGCTCCACTCAGGCCTGGGTTCAGGACGAATATTATATGAGCCTGATGCAAATGATGACTATGATCAGGAGGACCCAGATGATGATCTTGATGTGTAGGATTTGGGCATAAAACCCAGCTAAAGACCTGATGATCCATGTTTCATCTATTCTTTGCTACTGAATTGTTTTCAGCAGTGCAGTTTGAAATCCTTACCATCATCACATGGAGTTTGGAAGTATAATTTAATACCTATGATCACTGTTTCAGAATATCAGTGATTACCTTCCTGTATATTTTTTCCTTATAAAATAAAATTACTTTTGAAAACAAGTTTGTTTTTATATCATTTTTTGTTGTAAATTTAATATACAAAAACTGACTCATTGGTTTAAAATTTCTGATTTAGGTCTGTTTGCATCAAACTGCTACAGTATGTCTGTATCCACAACACTGGGCAAACAATGGAGTGCCTTTTTAAGAAGAATCATGCACCTTTGCTTTCACACAGGAAACTTTTTTTCTGCCACAAAACAAGACTATACAACCCATCTGCCTTGTCTGACATAGAACACCCTAGCAAATCTGCACCATGTATACATAATTATTTGTTTTGGTTGAATAAATATTCATTTTGCATTCCAATATTTTACTCCCTATTGTATGTATAGCTATTGTGAATGTCCTCAAATATTCTTTTTTACTCTCATATTTTAATTCACTGATTTGTATAGCTCTGGGCATTGTTCTAATATTTACAGTGTATACAGTTAGGTAGACCTGAAAACAAGCAGCAACTGAAAACAAGCTGCAATAAAGGCCTGGCAAAGCATCTCCAGGGAGGAAACCCAGCATTTGGTGATGTTTAAGGGTTCCAGACTTCAGGCAATCAATGACTGCAAAGGAATTTCAACCAAGTATTAAAACAAGCCTTTTATTTATAATTTTTGAGTTTTTCTTGGGCCTTTGCAAAAAGAAGACCTGGATTCACGACCCTGTTGGACCAAGGGCCTTTCTGCATAGAGTTTGCATTTTCTCTCTGTGTGTGCATGGGTTTTCTTTGGGTTCTCCAGTTTCCTCCCACAGTCCAAAAAAATGCAGATTTAGGGATTAGGCCAATTTGGACACTAACTTGCCCATAGGTGTAAATGTGAGAGTGAATGGTTGTCTGTCTCTGTTTGTGGCCCTGTGATGGACTGGAGATGCTGGGATTAAGCAACCCCAGCGACCCTCATGTTGAGAATAAAGTGGTAGAAGATGAGTGAGTGAGTTTGTCCTATTATTTTGGAGCCCCTGAAAATGGACAATAATGTATAATGTGAAAATGGCCAATAATATATAAAAACCCCTATGGTTAATGCAATTCTTTTGTTCAATCCCCCAAATTAACAATGAGAGTCCACTCTTAAATTACATCTAAATTATTTCATTTCAAATTCATTGTGCTGCTGTGTGGAAGAAAAAATACAGAATGTGTATCTTTGTCCAAATGTATTGAATTAATAGATTGTTGCACCATTGTATTGTTATCTATCTACGACACACATATATACAGTTCCTATAATAAAACTAAAACATATTTAATAGTTGCTTACTTGTAAATGAGACTTTTTAAATGATTTGCCATCTTCGTTCGTGCACGTCTGTTTATTTTTTTCCACGTGGACGTGCTGCGCGCGACCCCAGGGTTCCTCGCGGAAGTGACGGCAAGGCGGCGATGGCGGCTCGCAGTTTCATTCCGGATTTCCACTGGACTACAAACTGATTTTGACCGGGCCGGCTAGACTTTTGGGAACTTAAGTGAAGCTGTCTTTCCTCGGACGTTTTGCAGTGTGTAGTCGCACTGCACAAGTGCTTGTCAACGAACGGCTCCAGCGCTTTTTCGGGGTATTTTTGTCCAAGGTTCAAGGTGGTCACCCCGTCGAGCTAGCGGTAGCTCGGCGGCTACGTGCTAACGTTAGTTGGTAGACAGCTAGCTCTCGAGCTAGCTTGATTAGCTGCCCACATTAACGCCTGTGATCCTTTGGTGTAAATCTGAAAGAAAGGAAGAGAAGACGGACGACAGGACGAATGCTGGCTGCAGTCAAACGCCAAAGAAGAAGCAGAAGAAGCCGCAGCAGCGTGCTAATGTCCATGCGACAGTAGCCGTCGTGCAGCAGCTTCTCCTTTGCCCACATCCACGTTTGTCTTTCACAGTGACTGTGAGAATGCACTTTATTTATTATCGATAAATGTGCCACAAGTGTGCAGAGCGAGGTACTCACACGTTTGCTTGGCCTCTTGATGATCTGAAAAGCTGCTGTGGCTAAATACGGATTTTGAGTCACTGTTAACAAGTTCCCCTTGCAGTTACTCCCCAAACAACTCGGTAATCGGAAAACTATCAACTGAGAGTTAAACTTGACTGACTGTGGGGTCTGTGTGGGCTCATCAACATGCTGAAGACCCGGCATTGTTTACTTGGCATCCGCACGTTTCTCGGTGTGACGTCTAGAATATGGGGCTTCTTTCTGTACATCCTCAGGAAGCACCTACGGACGGTGAGATTTGTTGGCTCTTGTTGTGTTACTGTGAGAAGTGAGCGAAGTTATGCCTCTCGTTGCTATGGCTCATAATGTTCTAGTATCTGGTCATATCTAGTGACGACATGTTTCATTTTCCCCATTGAATGCACCATCATGCTGATTTAGACTCGGAAATATGCATTTCCTGCAGAAAGTACAGTTTTAAATAACATAATGCTGCCACCTGTGGTCTAAGTAATCTGCCTTTCCGTGAAAGCTCCATTAATTTTCAGTACCTTAAATGAAAAAAGTTCAATATTTCTTTATGAATTATACATTCTGGCAAGTGAAGATGACCCGCAATATTTCTGTGTCAGAGAAGGCAGTGTAAAAATGTATGCAGGAGAGAAATAAATGAACAGGAAAAACAATGCCCTGACAGCATCCCCTTTAAATTATGTACTGTCAGGATAGTGGCAGATAATCCAATTCAAAATATATCAAAGATTGCTCACGTTTTGTAAAGAGCATGACATACACCCACTAGTAACACAAACACTACATTAAGTACTTAACATGAAATCAAAATGCACCTTCTCCAATTGATGATATGCATAATTTTTAATTCATTTATCCTTTACTTTTTGTGATTATTTTGTGAACCATTTAGTCATTAATATGACATAAAATGGTGATGAATGACTGTAAACATGTGTCTTTAACTCTATAAGCCTTTAAATTCTTTGTTTTCTCTGTGCCAATTAAAACACCAAACATATTCTGTTAGATCTAAAAGATAAGATGTTCTGCCTTTCCTCTCGATAAATAACAAACATTTATTCAAATTTTGTGTCCACTTATCAGTGAATTGCAATCTTGATGTATTTAGGTGTCTGTTTTATAATGAACGGCTCATCCAGGTACACTGCAAAGTGGAGACTTCCCACATCCAATGGCTAGATACAAGGAGCACCCAGGCACAAGGCTGCAGGTCACCTTCACTCTAACACAAATACCTCCACAATAAATATGACATGTAATGTGTCAGAAGTAACTTTGACACATGCAGTTGTTGAGTCGGTAGTAGACATGTATGTGGTGTAATATGAGTGTACTTTGACTCTTGCTCTGTATCAGGTCAACAGGGTTTGTCAGCATTTTATTGTGTGGCAGTGACACTTGCAAGTTGTCAACAGGCCCTGAGAGCAAGTAGTCCAGTGAGAGGGATTATATTAGCACAGAGTGGGTACTGTTCTCTCCCTCTCATTCTCACTCACATTTTAGCTCTGTTGTTTACAGTCTGTTGTGTACTGGAGCAATATCATGGTCCAGGGAGTGCTGTATGTAGCAGCTATAGATAGACATAAAAAATACCATGACAAGTGACTTGATGGAAAAGTAGTCAAGGTTTATGATGCTTTTTTTTACTGTACCTACTCCAATTTATTTCTTTAGCTCCAATAGCCCTAGTAACTCTTTTGGTGTGTGTGAATCAGGTGAGCCTCAACAAATTTTCTGTCCATCCTTTATCAAGTGGCCTGACCCAAAACATCAGACCAATAAAAGCTCCAATGATTTGTGAACATTAGGACCAAGTCATAATCCTATGTGTGCTGTAATGTGTAAACAGATTATGAAAAGGTTGTTTTTTAACTGCACTGTGACCAATGTTATATAACAGCTCTGCTTATTATCTTCAGTCTGGTAAAGTGCATGGCTGAGTATTTGCTAACCAATTAGTTAATAAAATTGTTACCTAATTAGTTCAACTATTAATTTCTGCTCAACAAATCAGTTGGAGTAATACTTGCTACTACCAATATCCTGGTAAATAGAACAGCAAAGTGTCTAGACCACCTCTCCATTTTGATTATTATTTGCTAAATGTTTGACTTTTTTTGCTCAAGTTAGGGAGAAATAACTGAAATGTTAGCTTTAGTACAGACTCAGGGTCCAGATGTACACTCAGGGTGAGGTCCCCCAGTGATGCCCAGAAGCTACTGCTGCCACCAGTAGACTTTCCCCAAGCTTACTCTGCCAGGCAGCAGTTAGAGGGCTTATGGAGGGGGAGGCCCTGTCTGGTCCTTAGGTACCAAGCAGTCCTGCAGGCTCAAAGTCACCCTGCAAGTCTTCCTTTCTGTGTGTGTTTGCCCCCATGCTCCACTGACACCCACTGACAGCTGTGGGGGAGGATAAAAATAGCCCTGCGAAGAAAAGTGCAGAGCCCCTGGGCAAGAGTGGCACCGGGAAGGAGTCTCTCTGTCGTCATTCCAACCAGATAAGAGCAAGGAAGTAAGAGGAAAAGCCTCAGGTTGTCTTCTGTTTAATATCAGGAAGCTAGCAATATATGGAGCTGATGCCCAACAATGACGATACACTACTAATACCGAAATATTTCCAATGTAATCATTTTTTCCACTCCCATGTTAACAACATATTTCTCTCCCAGTGCATTTACCACCTTACCATAAAGAGCCAAAAAAATATATGCATTCCATCTATGTAACACATATTTTGCACCACATGTTAACACTTGGTGCTTGCAGCAACTAGTGGGATTTTGGATTGAAGTGGATTTAAAAATAATTAATTTTCCAATATCTGATCCAGTGATTTTGTTATTGATACAGTGATAGAGTGTTGTAATGGCTCATCCCCAGCTGAAATACAGGCTTTATGATTTCAGCATTTGAAGTATTCGCCATTTCATTCATTGTTATTTTGTTGTAATTGAACTATTTAGGGCCTGATTAACGGTGACATAAAGCCACTTCATGTGAAAATTGTAGCTCACTTTTTTTCTGCCTTTAATTAGATTAAAAGACTAGACTATGTTTTTAAAATTACAGTTGTCTGACTATCTCATATCCTTTGTTCATTTGCAGATAATCCAGTATCAGACGGTGCGATACGACACTCTGCCTCTCTCACCTATCTCCAAAAACAGACTCAGTGAGTACACGATTGTTTTTATGATAATGACTGCTCTCCCAAAATGGGAATTGGGGCCCTTGTGAGTGCAAGAAATACAAAGAAAGTTGGGAAGATATCATCGATGTTGTGCCTTCCTGCATGATTGTAGCTAGTTGATTTATCTTTTGGTGATATTAGAAAGATGGCGTGCATTTAAGACACCATTACAACATTTTTGTAATGAGGACATTTGAGTAGAGGTTGAACAGGTTTCTCAAGGAAGAAGTGATTATGCCCAGTGCACTCTTTCCTCAGGACTTTCCTTTTCTCACTGTAAAGAAACATACTCCTATAACACACCATCTCCATATGAGGAAACTCGGACAAGCATTTGACTGTTGTTTTTATGCCATGTCTCTAGGTTATACTCTTGTGCATCTCTGTTTATTTAGGTTGGTTACGTGGCAAGATGGTAACCACAGTTAGTCTCTGTTTTCTCTCTCAGTCTATTCAATAAGCCTGTTGTGCTTTATGGGTGTATGCAATTGACTTTAACAAGCATACTAATTTTGTTCCACCATTATAAGAGAAATCCAAACATGTCTTTGAGAATAAGTTTTTTTGTTGACAGGATACCAAATTTATTTCCACTTGGGTGTTCATATTTTGAATTAAATGACAGTTTCATACATTTCAATGTGCCATGTGAAATGCCTCTCAGTAAAGCTAAAACTAACACCTCTACAGCCAGTTTTAAAAACACATTCATTGATGTATGATATTTATTGAACAGGTATACACTATCAAGATAGTAGTACAATTATTGTATCCTGTAAATATAGTAAGTATTTTAAATGAAGACCTGTTTTTTTATGGCCAATGCAGATGCCAATGTGTAGAAATCAGGGCAACTTTATCAGCTTAATCAACTGATACTTGCAATGAGAGAACAGTTGCGGGGGGGTCTTTGTAAAGATTGTTCTGCATAAAGATGCATACTTGTGTTTAAAAGAACTGCATCTCGCACTCTCCTCTGGGCACCTGAAAAAGTCTCCACAACTAAAAACTTGACTGGTTAGGAAATCCTGAAAGAAAAAACCCTCTTTTACTCATGAGCTGTTCCATTTTACCTGACAGAGTCTTAAAGCTACATTGGACTTCAGACTGTCTGCACTGTTAATTGCAAGTGATCAATTCAGATCTGTGTTCAGACATAACTACAACCTACATGCATGGCTTAATTTGGTAACATTGTGTGCAGACTCATTTTTGTGACATTCCTTGCAGGAAAATGGAGGTATTTCATCGTGCTTTCCAAACAATTGCCCTGTCAAGTCAAGGTGCTTGAGCTTAGTGGCTTAAGTTTCTTCCACTAATGAGACTTGGTTGATTTTTCAATGTACACGTCCAAGTTTTGTGTATTAAATACATACTGTGCCTTATTAATTTGTCTATATTGTCTGGTTAACTTCAGATGCAGTAAAGAGGAAGATTCTGGTTTTAGACCTGGATGAGACACTAATCCACTCTCACCACGATGGGGTCCTCAGACCTACAGTGAGACCAGGCACACCACCAGACTTCATTCTGAAAGTAAGGGCTGTAACACACATGCAGTATTTAAGGGCTGCAACAATTAATCAAATGGTAATCAGTTTGTAAATTGTTTGTCAGCTAATTTGATTTTCAATTTTTTTTGCTTCATATAAGAAATAATTTATTAAAATTATTTTTATTTATTATTAATTGTGGTTTGATGACAAAAAACATTTGAAAACATAATCTTTTCAAAGTTTGATTTCAAAGTACAACATTTTTCACATTTTAAGGACCAATCAACTAAAATAATCCCCATTTAATCCATTATGAAAATAATTGCAGATAAATGGCATTTACATGTTTCATACATTCCAGGTTAACCAGCAGAATCGTCTAAATGAACTGGGCTCCTCTGTTTCCCTTCCAATGCAGGTCGTCATTGATAAGCACCCAGTCAGATTCTTTGTACATAAAAGGCCACATGTTGACTTCTTTTTAGAAGTGGTGAGTATCTGTCACCGCTCTGTGTTATTGCCTGTATTTGAGTGCTAGATTTGCAGATTAGTAACCAGTCACTCATTTTGTCTGAACATGAGATCGTTCTGGTGAGTCTTTCTCAGGACACCCTTTCTGTCTATCGTCTGTCCAGTCTCTCCATTGTATTGCACTCACTCACAGCCGTGACGCATACCTGTATTTGCTCTGGAAAACATTCCTTTGAGACTTACTCAGGAGCACTGACTTTGTGTTCATATACTATTGTGTTGTTCATAATCTGTGTGTGTACACAGGTGAGCCAGTGGTATGAGCTGGTGGTTTTTACAGCTAGTATGGAGATTTATGGCTCAGCGGTGGCAGATAAACTGGACAACAACAGGAACATCCTGAGACGCAGATACTACAGACAGGTATTGCTAAAAAACCTACATAAACGGTAGTAGTGTGTGTATAGATGTATATACTATATTTGGCACTGATTGATTTTTTTTTTCTTCAGTCTCTTTTATGATGGTGCCACTGACTCTTGTTTTGTTCTCTTTCCAGCACTGTACATTGGATCTAGGTAGTTATATTAAAGACCTGTCTGTAGTACACGATGACCTGTCCAGTATTGTCATCCTGGACAACTCGCCTGGTGCTTATCGTAACCATCCAGGTAAGATTCAACACCCTTTAAAGCAGCACACTCTGTGTCAACAAAATTGTCCAATTAAATAGACTGGGTTTTGCCCTCTTTATATTTTTTATCATCTCTCAAATAAGCAAAAAGGACAGCCATATCGTGTTTATTTCCTTTTTTATTATTATTATTATTTTAGTGAGTCACTTTAATGAATGATTTATTAAGTTGATATTTTCATCAAACAAACAAAATCTTAAATGCATCATCTTGTGGTTAAGTGGAAAATGGACAAATAACCAACGCGCTTTCTTCTCATACAAGGCTTGTATTGTAAATGCTTTAACAATGCTTTAACTCTGCAGATCCTCTAACACTCAGTGGTGTCTTTAACAACGCAGAATAAAATATCAGCCATATTTATTCCCCTGACACGACTGACTGGCTGTCTTCTACCCTCCAGACAATGCAATACCCATCAAGTCCTGGTTCAGCGACCCTAGTGACACAGCACTTCTTAACTTGCTGCCTATGCTGGATGCACTAAGGTAAAAGACTTAACAGAGGGCAAACACTTAAACTCATTCTTTTCTTGGTTCAGAGTGTCTTAAGCATACCACATGAACTCAGGTCATCAACCTAGCACACATTAGTTTAGTTTTTAGAGAATGTTGGCACACTGAAATGCAGTTTGGGAGCATTTAAGTTGACTGCAGGCATAACCTCACTGATATTATTCTGCATAAAACAATCAATAAGTTGTTGCGTTTAACATTTCCCCTAATATTTCCATTTATATAGTACAACTGAAAGCCTGATTAATGACTAAAAGATGTTTTACAAGAGGCTGTACCCCAAGATTTTGCAATGACTTTGCAATACAGAATGTGAAATTTACAATCTGACATTTTTGGGGTTTTTTTTCATTTGTGCTGCTCGAGGAATAGAGCAGTGCACGAAAGCAGCCTCCACAAACCGATTTATTTTAAAATGATTATATACACTTTTTGGTGGTATAATGAAAGCCTACTAAATGTTACATAGTGGACCTCTAATAATATAGAGCATACCATTTTTAAGTAGCTGACTTGTGCTGTGCTGTTCTTCTCTCAGGTTTACTGCTGATGTTCGCTCCGTCCTCAGTCGAAACCTCCACCAGCACCGACTCTGGTGATTGGCTGAATCAAGAGGGATGGGACTTGTTGACCAGCCTCTTCCTCTCTGCTGGACTCTTTCCTTCCTGCCCTCCGGTCCCACACAGACGACCCACCAACCCTCTGCCAGTCCTCTCACATGTGTCCTGAGGACATGAGGGTTGGGGTGACCGCCTAACATGGAATGAACAGTATGGGATCACCAGAGCCCAGAAACTACTGGAGAGGGAGGAAGAGCCAGTTTTTTCCTCTTCTTCTTCTTTTTTTTTTTTTTTTTTTTTTTTTTGACAATTTATTTGTATTTGTATTTTTTTTTTCCAAAAATAAAATGGAGCCTCTCTGCCTTATAGCTCCTGATACTGACTGTGTGTGTATGGAGGTGAGCGTGTGTACGCGAGTTGGAGAATGCTTGCTGAGTTTGTTCGTCCTTTTTAAACTTTTTGAAGATTTGGAGGGGGAGAGGGATCAGTATACCAACAAAGACAGTTCATCATTACCAGTTCTACTTCCTCTCCATCGTGACCAGACTTTGCACTTCAGTAAACAACTCATCAATTTGCAATCCTGACCTCTCACAGAAATTAAAGAGGTACATGAAAAACCATCTGTTTTTAGATCATTGTCCCTCCCCCATGTTGATTCATTGATTCTTAAAGGTACATGTTTTTTCTTCTCACCCAAACAAAAAAGGATCATCTTACATGAAGTAGCTGGTGGACACTTGATTGGAACATACCACTCAGACATTTTCCTGGACAACTAGCCGATCAGTTTTTGTTTTCTCAGCTACAACATCACTCTTTGCACAAAGCTTCTAACAGGACTTGGTGATGAAGACTTAACTGAAGAGTTGTGAGAAAAAAAGAACGACTTGTATCAATAATGTGGACTGCTGTGCCACCTTTCCATATCTAATTTGTTTTCTCTGTTATCACCATATATATTAATATGACATCTGCATACCATGACTCATTTTACTCTTTGATGCCAACCTGATTTCATCTAATAGGATGCACTTAATTTTTTCCCCTTCTGATTTTTGTTGCAGCTGGGTTTGTATTTGATTCAAATTTGCAGACTTCCCCTTTCAGTTTTTACTTGCTCAAATTTAATGTATGGGTTCAACTATTAGACCCTATGTCTTTAAAATGCCTTCTGAACAACGTCGGTCTTGTTAAGGCTCACAGTGGCTTCTTATTGGCTATGTCTCCAGGTCTGTGTTACTAATAAAACACTTGTCAGTATCGGCCACTTCTTATCCAGCTTGTTTTTTGTTTGCTTCTTATTTTGCAGCTTTCTAAATGACTTAACTTCATTGGGAATAGAAATGATGCCCTCGTGTGGTGTAACAGGAAACTGCTTTGGACCCTTAATTAAGTATTCCCACACTACTCCAGAGAAAAGATATCTACAGTGGTTGAAGCTTTTCTGAAGGAGAATTCCCTCCAGGATCAGTGTTAGCAATGAACATACATGTCCTCCTTGCTCTATACAGATTCCTTCCGTATGGAGCATCCAAAGATAAAGGCATCTGAAAACAGATGCACTTAAAAGCACTTTGCATTACCACTGCAGATGTTAGCAGCTTCTATTTTGTGTGTATATTGAGATATTCGTACCCTTTCTTACCAGTAAATGTAACATTTTATGTATGCCTGTGGAAACATTTTTAATTTCTTTTCCCGCCAAAATATTTTAGCTTTAGAACTGCGACTCAAACCTGACAGTTACCAGGCTTTGATGGGGTCAGATTAAGCTGTCTCTGTTAAGTACAGCTTGTTCAGAAGATGAAAGATTTGTGGGTTTTTGGGATAGATAATTTGACAGGTGGAAGAAGAGCTCAGTTCAAATTATTACCAAAAACCAATACCTGCCATGCAATGCTTTGTTATACAGTTCACAGGCTGACCTAAAGCGCTTGCCATTAACTATACATCATCTAAAAATAAGTTTGTCAAACCAGGGAATTTGAAATCACATTATATCCTGATCTAAAGCAGAGTGTAGCCTATCTAGAGTCCCTGACATGAAAGAGATAAGATTCAGCTGTATTAGGGTTAAAAACCTTAACTTTAATATGATCCAGGGCTTTAAATTTGTCACACCAATCATGAAGGATTTGACCCAGCTTACCTGACAAATAGTTTAAAATGATAAGTAAATAATGTGGTTCAGCAGTGTGGCAGGAAACTGCATCTTGCCAAAAAAAAAAAGAAAGTGAAAACATAGGCGTGATTTTGTAGAATTGTACAGTATGACTAAATGTCAACTTACACAGAATCAAAACCATCACACGCCCAAATCAGCACATGAATGAGCTGTAGCAGCTATGTCACATGAGCAAGTTAGGAGTCTCTGTCACACGGCAATACACAGGTTAGTGACTGTTCAGAAAGAAGGAAATGAGCATATCATATATTTTAAACCCATTATTATGTCTTTTAAAGTGGTTTTAAAGTAAAATTGAAAAGAAATCAATTTGGTCAGTATGTAAAAAAAATGTTATTTATAACTGAAATTTCACATTATTGAACATTATTTAAGCAATTAGAAAAAAAATCACTATCCTATAGGAGAAGCCAGACTCCGTTTAATAAAAGTGATGATGAGGTTCATCTGGGACACTATTACAACTGCAATTAAAGATACCATATCAGGGGCCCTCCAGCTTTTTCTTTCACTAATTGCCCTTATTTGGACCCTACTAATTTGAAAGGTATCATTAAAAGTAACACGATATTCTTTTTATGGACCTTGTCATGGGTCTCATCGTACAATACAGCACAGATGAGGCTGGACAGGATGTCTACTATATGGTCTGAAAGCAAGCTGATTTTTAATTTGAAGTAATTTGGCAGTTTGGTTAATGGGTGAATGCAGTTTTTATATTCCATTAATCTAAGGATCTGCTTGCTAAATGATGCTCAGATCACAGTTAACTCTGAGCCGCGGAGCTTAAATCTCGGTGAAATATCACATGTTTTCTTTTCCTGTACAGCTGCTAACGTTGCTGGGCCTCGGTCATATGACAAGGACAGAAGCCTCTTCACTGCTCATCTCTGCGTTTTTATCCGCAGCGGTTGATCAAAATAAAATAGTACCACAAGAAAAAACGTAACAGTTGGTGCAGTTCAAAAAACCTAGTATGTTGTGAATAAACGTAGATTATCGACATACAAATACAGTCTAATATTCTACGGGATAGCTAAAAATACAACCTGCGAACTAGACTGTCGCCTACGTCATCTTGTTATTGTATCCATCCGCCGCAATCGCACTAGGAAAACAGCTGTAGCGAGCTAAAGCTAGTTAGCATCGTTTGTTTTTGTCGTGTGTGTCAGCGAATTTCAGCTCTTCCTTGCGCCAACTCGATAGCCCACAAATCCCAGAGTGACTGACTTGTTTGTCTGTCATCTCTTTTAACGATGAAGTTTCAGTACAAAGAAGAACACCCTTTTGAGAAAAGACGGTCCGAGGGCGAGAAAATAAGGAAGAAGTATCCAGACAGGGTACCAGTAAGTAGCTAACGTTAGCTTCTCTCTCGAACCTTGTTGTTAGCAGTTTGACGGCCAGCTAAGCTCCAGGTTTCTCGACAGTCGTCTCCTTTAGATAGCTGTTTTAATGTCTGAGCTGTAAAGCTCACTGTTATTATTCAGACCAAGTGTTTGTTCGCACATCTTTGTGTTATTGTAAACTGTCGTGTTAGAAATCGATAGATGTCGGTCAATAGTTTTGGCCGCACCGAAGAGGCCAGCTATCAAGAACTGCGCGTAATCCTTCCTGTATTTCAGGCTTTTGTTAATAAATAACTGCGACATTTCCTCGCTGTTAAACTTACTAAAACTCCTAAACTGTAAAATGTTAATTGTGGTTTGGTAAAATTATTTTATTGTAAATTACATTCAGGAGAATGTCGATTTTCAAGCTCTGGAAGGGTTTAAGGCAGTTCTCCTTTCATTCTCCTCCAAACTACAAATTATGTTCTTTAATTGTTTTGTGGCGAGAGGAAATGAAAGTCAGCGAAGTATTTGTTGTCTGAAGCGAGTAGACTGCAGACTGATTGTGTTGGATGGTGCAACTGGGTGTATGTTGAAAGTGTAATAGCCGTGCACCTCAAAATAGTTGGTCTCAACAAACAGAGCACTTGTTTACGTCGCTGCCTCTTGTACATAGATTATATAGATCACAACCTTCGGCTCTTTGCTGCTCAGACTGACCTTATAACACTGTCTGTCTGGAGACTGCCCACAAATAGAGCTGGAAAATAAGGCCAAAAACATTACCACGATAAAGCACTAAAACAAGTTCCTATTCTAGTTAAAACCTACTCAAGCTAGTTGATATTGATGTCTGTCATGATACATTCAGTTAATCAAAGTTTGGTCTCTTCAACTTCCCCTTAAAACAAGAAAATAAGTAACACTCGTGAAACTGAGTAACATTTTACAAATCTGTTGCAATCAGTTGCATAGCAGTATATATTGTTATTGAGTTATTACCCAGCTCTTCCAGTTAATAAACTGTAAGTGTATGATGAGCCTCATTTGTCTCTATAATAGTCACCTGCCTTTGATTTTACAACTTCTGTCACTCTATCAAATTATTTTTATTGCTTTTACTGACGTAAGCAAACATTTTAAATGTGAAATGCTGATTGATCATTTGTCCCAAACCAAAAGATAATAATTTTATTGATTGGGAAAATTGAATTATTGAAAAGGAAAAAGCAAAATTAAATCATTTTAGTTTAAAAATTAAACTGATGAAGCATTTAAGAACGTTGCTGATTGACTGTGCACTGACTCAACCATAAAGTTATATTTAGTATAAGGGGGGCATGTTACAGCTTTTTTTTTTGGGGGGGGGGCAAGTCCTAGTTTTTGACGAAAGTGAACAACATTTATATTTTTTTGCATATAGCTCTTAATTTGATTCTGAAGGAATAGTTATGAATTGTAAACAGGGATTATTTCACATATTCTCAGATCCTCTTTCAGGGGAAGGTGAAATATACTATAGAGGTACTTCTCATTTGATAGAAAGCCTTTGTTCAGTCAGTGGAACATGCACCAGATTCATCTGCTGAGAACATGATGTGATGTAACTCTTACTGATTTTATTTTTAGGTAATTGTGGAGAAAGCCCCTAAAGCCAGAATAGGAGATCTGGACAAGAAGAAGTACCTTGTCCCCTCTGACCTGACAGGTAGAATTTTAATTTGTTTTGTTGTTTTTTTTCAATCTTGTTAAAATTAGTTTTAAACATTTCCACCATCTCTTTTTTTTTTCTTTAATCAGTGGGCCAGTTTTACTTCCTCATTCGAAAAAGAATCCACTTGCGAGCTGAAGATGCTCTCTTCTTCTTTGTAAACAACGTCATTCCACCCACCTCAGCTACTATGGGACTGTTGTACCAGGTGAGTCATACTCGCTCTCACCCTCACTGGCCAGGATATCTCTATCTGCATTTAGTAGCCCTGTTTCTACATTAAATTGTTTTTGGTCTCATATTTACATCGTTATTTGCCCTCCATTTCTTTCTCAGGAGCATCATGAAGAGGACTTTTTCCTCTACATTGCCTACAGTGATGAGAGTGTGTATGGGAACAGCCAAAGGGAAATCTGATCCCACTACCACCACCACCCAAACCACTACCCACCTTTATGAGACCTTCACCATCCATTCATTTAAATATTAAATCCAGCTCAGCAGCCGAGTTCCCAGAGTAAATATATCAGATGCACTTTCGCAACCCATACTTTACCCTTCTCCCATCCATTTGTCTTTATTATTCTGCAGTCTGAATTATATTTGCCTCCTTTCTTTTCAGTAAAAATGGGCTAGGTGTTCTCGTGGCCAGTTATTTTTCTAGTGTTGTAATTTATCATATTAATCTAAGAAAATTAAGGAAATACTGTTAGGACTAGGTTGGAATTATGATTACTCCAGGGTTAAGGGAAGACAAACATTGTGTTTGTGTTCAAGTCAGCTCTTATTGACATTAGAAATAGTTATTGGTTGTCTGCTTTTGTTGACCTGCAGGAGGATAAAGTATATTTGAGTTTAAGGTGGGAGATTAATAGCAGCCACAAGCTGAATAATGTTATCTCTGGCAGAGTAAAGGAAACTGTTTTGCAGCAGTTCTTCTGTGGCTGGAATGGCTTGGATCATGTTTTTAAAAACTCAACCGTCACTGAAGTTTGTGAAGGACAGTTAAGTACGCTGCCCAGCATCTGACCTTAGCACGGAGTCTAATAGAATTCAGACTTTAAAAAAAAAAAAAAAAAAAAAACCTTCCTCTGCTTTCAGTGGTAAGACTATTCTGTTGACTGCTATTATGATTAATGTTGTTATTATTGTTAATTTTAGATGGCTTCATTTCTAAAGGTATTGTAAAGCTGAGTGCAATTTCTCTCTCTTTTTTTTAAAGTTGTCTCCTTTTTTAAAAGAAGAAAAGATTTGAACTCTGTATACAGCTGCATTACTGGCTCTTTCTCTCTACCCATGACCATACATGATAAAATGTGATAAAAGCTATCTGTGTTTCTTGTATTTATTTTTCTTGTATAATATTTTAGCTTATACTGTGTCATGTTTTAGTCCAAAATATCCATTTTCCACTGTGATATGGTCAATCTTTGTGCAAGTGGTGAAGTAGATTCCGGAAATACCAAACATTTTCTTCATTACTGGCCTTAATTTTATTTTTCCTCCCCTAAATATTTGTCCTTGAGGACATTTGTGACCAACACACACAACATCCTGAATTGTTCAGCCTTTCTTCTTGTATGTGCTTATTATATATCAGCTACTGTGGCTGCTAGGCCTAATATACAATTACTTTAGTAAATATACTGTATTTATTTTAGGAGGATGTGCAAATTGGGCGTTTTTGCTAAATAATCGGGGTACTACATTTCCCAGAATGCAACGTGGAGTAGGCGGAAAACTCTGCTCGCCCATGGCACCGGAAGCTCAACCTTAACATCCGGGCTGGAAATCTCTTGTCTGTTTATGTTTTGTTGGGAAGTTTTTCTTTTATATTGTTTAACTGTTAAAGACGCAGTCAAGTGGCTTCACATTGAAAACCGCGAGACGGTTTAATTCTTATCAAAAGACTCACTAAGCGACAAAAGTAAGAATGCTTGCACTTTGTCGAAAGAGACGATAGAACATGGACGTCATAAAAAGGCGTACCGTCTGTGCTTAGCAGCTAGTTTAGTCCGGTTATTTTCACAACTTTTAACTGCCATGAGGCATGTTTAAATCTTCTGCTGTTAGTTAATATGATTAGGCTTCTTTACAAGCTACACAGCGCGCTTTGATAACCTGTATTTAACTACGCTCTCAGTTACCGCCAGTTGAAGCTAGAAATGCTAACATAGCAGCGGAGTAGAAGCCAGGCCTGTAATATTTGACTTTTGGCACTTTAGTTGGTAATACCACTGGTACGATGTGGAAAATTACGTTAAATGAGTCGAAGTATTTTTTGTAACATCTCACGCGTTTAAACATGAATTCTAAACTCTCACTAGCTGGCCCCTCCACTGCCTGTCACCATGCCCGCCCTGCTGGAGAGACCTAAGCTGTCCAACGCGATGGCCAGAGCCCTCCACAAACACATCATGAGGGAGAGAGAGCGCAAGAGACAAGGTGTGTCTGTGATCTTAAATCGATTATTAACATATAGTTAATTTATTTTAAGTATTTAAGTTGTTATACTATATCAAGGTTAACAGCCTATATCTACACTCCTGAGAATATAATGATACGAATGACTATGGACAGACCTGAAACTGTTCAAATTGATCTAATGTGTTGTTTCTTGTTGCGCACACTCGCACAATAATAGAACTTTTAATGTGATGTTAGCACATCCTCAAGTATTTTATGCCAATGCTTTATTATTATGCTCTGTTTTTGTTTGTTTAATAATATTAAGATAAAATTAAAATGTTTTTCGTATATAAAATATAAAATTTATATTTATTTTATAGGATCAATCAAGTATTTTATTGGCAGTGTCTCTGTAATATTGTTATTGTTTTTGCACTACTGAAAAACATTAAAATAATTTTCCAGAGGAGGAAGAAGTGGACAAAATGATGGAGCAGAAGATGAAGGAGGAGGAAGAGAGGAAGAGGACCAAAGAAATAGAGGAGAGGATGTCTTTGGAGGAAACCAAAGAACAGGTGATAAAAACAGATCATGTAGATGTTTGCTGCTGTTCAACAATTTTCCTGTTTAAGTCTGGGTTTATGTTAAATTTCCATCCCAACCTAATTTCTAGGTGATGAAGATGGGTGAGAAACTTCAGGGACTTCAAGAAGAGAAACATCAGCTGTTTTTACAGCTGAAAAAAGTTCTTCATGAAGAAGAAAAGAGACGCAGAAAGGAACAGAGGTACATTTTTAAATTGAAATTTCTTTATTTAAATCTGAGTGGTGCGTAAGTGTAATTGGTATTCTTCTTCTGTGGTTTGGTGTGTTTTATAGTGATATCACAACGCTGACATCAGCCAGCTACCAACCCAGTCTGCCCATGCATGCAGGGCAGCACCTCCTCAACATTCAAGGTGAGATTCTGCTCAGGTTCCATGTATCCGAGGTTCGTGAAGAAATTATCATTGACTTCCATTGTTGATATCAGTCAGCTGATCCTTCTCTTTTCCTCTCTCAGGCAGTCCGGTCAGCCACAGTCGACCTGGTGCTCTGCTTGGAGAACGAAGCAAACAGTTGTTCCCTGCTGCTGTGATTCCCGTAAGTAAATTAGTGTTCTTTGAGATAAATATAGGGCTTTAACATCAAAATTGAAATTTGAAGCAGCACAGTAAGCAAATCACAAAGACTGCAATTAAATCGTAAGAAATAGGATATACAGTCGATGGATTGGTAGAACAGGACAATGAGAAACTATTAATTCAGTTAAAATACCATGTTAGAAACAAAAAATATCTTAAGCTTCTCATCATTGAATTAGAGTTTATTCACTCACTCATCTTCTACCACTTTGTCCTCCACATGAGGGTTGTGGGGGGGGGGAGTGGGGGTGCTGGGGCCTAATCCCAGCTGACATAGGGCAAGAGGTAGGTCACACCCTGGGCAGGTCGCCAGTTCATGGCAGGGCCACACCAGTCAAACCATTAACTTAATTAATGTACTTCATTGTTTACAAACCTGCATGTTATTTACAGCTTGAGTTATATACATTCTTTCAGAGGAGATACATTTTTAGAAGTACACTTAAAAATAAATGGAGGAAACCATTAAAAGACCTCCTTCTCCTCTTCCTCTTCTTTTAGACACGTCACTATCAGACACCTGGCTTCAGCTCAGGATCTGCAGACCACGGCCAGTTCAGTGGGGGTCAGGGAGTCCATGAGCCCTACGGGGTGGCTCAGGCCCAGCATCCATCCACCTACGCCCCTGGACCCTCTGTACCTGTCAGTTTTGCAAGCAGCTCTCAGATCCGAGGTACAGGACATGTGACAGGCATCAAACATCATTTGTGATATACATGCTCACTGAAATCCTTGAAAGCCAGTGATTTTGCATAAATATTGCAAATAAAATGAAATTACACTTTATCTTCCAGTAATACAGTTGCAATAGTCTGTTAATGAGGCTGACATTGTCCTTGTACTTGCTGTGATCACTCAGAAATCACATCAAAGTGGGACATGGTGAAGGTAATGAGACAAAATTTGCGATTCCACCAAGCGATGCAGTGCAATTCACTTCACCACAGTATGACTTGAATGATTAACCCTGAACTGGTTAATATGTTCTCTGTGTGACATGTAAGCCAGATGTAATAAATTCATATAAGTGTGACACAGAGTAACCTACCAGTAAATGCAATTTTATTTGCAAAGATATCATGTGGTAATGCTCCATCTTGTTTTAAATTTAGTATTGAAATAAGTTTGGCTTAAACAGCAGTATATTTTAAAATAGGTAGTTTTGTTTCTGTTGGCACCTGGAAGTGATGATTCTCTGTTAAC
This sequence comes from Brachirus orientalis, assembly GCA_016785285.1. NCBI lineage: Eukaryota > Metazoa > Chordata > Actinopteri > Pleuronectiformes > Soleidae > Brachirus > Brachirus orientalis. The sequence goes on along the minus strand of JAFBJR010001469.1, from coordinate 133,961 downwards.
CAATCAATGGACTGCAGTTTAGCTCCACCCTGAAAGTGCTGGATCACTGTGGTGCCAGTTGGCCATTGGTTATGTTGATAATCTTTCACGCCTAAATTGCAAATAATTTTGTAATGAACCATACAATTTGGTGGAAATGGAGCTTCTTTGATTACTGTCATTCTCTCTCAGGTGCCTCTGCCTTTCAAGCCATGCAGTATCTCCCCCACCAACAGCCTGGCTACCCTGTCCACAGTCACTTCACCTCCCAGCCCGGTCAGTTCCTCATGAGTTATTCTTTCTGCACATTCAGTTCTCCTGTTGCTCTAATGAAACCTCTTATACAGAGGAACTGTGAAGTCATCTGAATGTTGAACACTGTTGTTTGATTACACTGTGACATATCTATCTTCTCCTGCAGGATACATTCCTGGAGCAGGAATACCACTGCAGAAGCAGCTGGAACATGCCAACCAGCAGTCAGGCTTCACTGATGCTGTAAGACCAGTTCACAGATTTACATTTGCATACTATAATGTGGAAAAAGGTCTTGCTGTAAATTATTTGGTGCTAACAAGCTGTAAAATGGAACACTGATATATTAAAACATCATTCATAAAACTTATGTTGAGAAGTCTTATTTTAAAAAAATATGAGCAGTTGTTTATTATTGTATGTTGTGAACATTTCAGGGAGCTTTGAGGCCTATACATCCACCAGCCATGCATCCTTCTGCTCCAGGATTATTGCCCACACCATCGATGTCCGTCCAGATTCCCACTGCCAAGGTCAAACCCCCAGAACTCACACTGCTCTTTACACAAAACACATTTCACTGACAGCATTTTGCACTCTGCATAAATTAATGAATTGTAACCAAAGATTTCAAATGGAGGTAGACCAGTATTGCTTTTCTGTGACGAATGCCAATCTTAAAATCAGCCAAGGCACAGTTAATAGTCAATATACTGTATAATCGTCCACCTGATAAAATATCATATCAGTGTTTATATTATATATTAATAGTTACATATCACAATATTGCAAAACTTAAAGCTGTATTGAATACACAATATGTAAATCCATGCAATAAAATACTGTATTTGTGACTGAATTATTGCCCTCCCTTAATAGAAAGTCTCTGGTTTCATCTGTTGCTGGTGGTTTTTTTTATTGTTTCCCTACAAGTGCTGCCACCATGTGTTCCTGATGTGCACTACATAAACTAAAAAAACAGTTGTGAAGCATGGCAACTTTCTTGCTTTCAAATAATCTTCATCAACAAACACTGACATTTGTTGCTCTGGGTTTCTATCTCCAGGCTCCCTTCCAGAGCTCTCCACAGAGCGCTCCTCGCCACGGCTTCCTGCCCCACAGTCAGAGCAACCAGAGGTTCTACCACCACAGCAAGTAACTCACTGCCATGTTCTCCTTGATCATCACCATGGTTGTACAGCTTCCCTCTTCACCCGGAAAAGGACAGATTAACTACTAATCAGCTTTCTCAGCAAGACTCATTGGATTATGTCACATAATGCTTGTTTTATTTCCTGTATAGTATCTGGTTTTTAAGTTGTGTTTTGATTTTATGTTTATTAGTGAGGAGCAGAGCATAATGTGTTTCAGTAAACATTCAGCTTAGACTTTTTCATGACTTCAAATGTTAATTTGTAAGATCTAATAATCATACCTTCACTGTAAAGTCATTCAGTAGGTGCTTTTGTGCACTAAAATATTAATAATCAATTCTGATTGTATGAACCAGATTTGCTCACTGTAAAGTCACATCTTAGTAATGACACCATTGTGGGGCTGTTCATGCTGACAAAGTAGGTTCAGATTAGTTTGTGGATAAAATCAAAACATTTCTGCTAACCCATCATATTAAACCCACATATCATATTAAACGGACCCTGTTTTTAACAGTTATGTTTTTGTGTTGCAGTTTAAATTAATTTCAAATGTATTTTGTTTTAAAGCTTTTAAGTTGCAAAATAAAAATGATAAGGAAACGCCACGCCCAACAGTTTGTGTCATCTTTATTTATTTATTTTTTCCCCTTTTTTGGTCATGGAAACATTCTGCACAGTTTAGGCTTGCTGTTGTGAACACAAAGTAAGGATTACCAAACTACCACAACTTGTTTGCCTCCTGAATATCACTTACATTTTTGCCAGCTCTGTGTGAAGGCCCCATCTGCGCATCTCTGCAGACAGGATTGTTTTTAAATTCGTGAATGACATTAAACTGAGGTGTGGCTGAATGAAGGAGAAACAAGGTTTTACTCTTTCAGACAAAACAAGAACCTTGGTGTTCGTAACCTTTGTTTAATAGGCAAGTTTCAGGTGATGAAACAAACAGCAGGAGAACAGACTCGTTCAGATACAATGCCAAAGAAAATGACCGTGCAGAAAAGACAAAACTTAGTCAGGTCTTCTGTCCTGTACGGCATACACACGCTGAACAAGCCTCAACAGAACAAAGCAGACTTAGAGTTGAAGCCCTTGATAAAACAGGGTGATGTGGAAAACAAAACAGCCGGGACATTATCGCCACTTTTCTTTCCCCTGATTGTAGGTAGCTACTGAATATTTGTAGACCTACTCAGTTATTAGTGAGAGACCTTCACCTACGTTTTTACATCTGCACATCTGGACTTAGATGTGGTTTTGTTGTGTGAATAAATGTCAGGATTTTTTCTTTTGTTTTCATTCAAAAATTCCAATTAAATTAACCCAAAGAGTGAGGGAGAGAGAGAGTATGAAAACCAGAGACGAAAAGAAAGAAAAAAGAGGGAGAAAAGCATTGACGAGGCAATATCCCCTCCTTTTCCCCCAGGTCCAGTGCATCTTGTTTGCCCTGAAACAGAATTGCATGGGAGGGGAGAGAGAAGAGAGAAGAGAGGAGAGATGGGGAAAGTCAGAAACCAAAGACGGAAGAGAGAAATAAACAGGACAGAAACATTTTAATGAAGCAATAAGAATTTTAACTCGCCCCACGCTAAGGGACAACATTGCATATACATCAACTTTAAACATAAATTCATGTGGACACTTGATTCTACAGCCCACAGTTTGTAGGTGAGAAAGTGCATGAAAACAGTTTGACCCGACAATTACAATGCTACAAGCTGTTTCTTAGAGGGAAGTACAGGAAGCAGATCAGGCTGTAAAATGAAGTGCAACCCACAGAAGAAAAACAAACATAGCTCAAAAATACATTATGAACTTTAAGCTTTTCGTTAATATCAGATAGTGCTACACCAAAAAATGAATACACATGCTTGTAATAGTGTTAACATGAAACAAAAGTATATTAAAGGTCCAGACTCCAGTGTGTAACATTTAAGGAGGGTTAATAAGTATGTTTGTTTTATTGAATAATTATAATTATTAAAATAAAAAATCACTTGGTTTTCGTAGCCTTTAAACAAGGGCCTTGTGTTACGGGGCCAACAATCTTCCGCCACCGTGTTTCCACAGCAGCCCTGATGGATTCTGGCATGCGAGGGCCACCGTAGTTCCCTGACACACTTGGAAAAGGGAGGGGTGAGCGCGGAGTCCTCCATTTGTTACAATCTGCAGTCTCACCATTAGATGTCACTAATTCTTACACACTGGACCTTTGAGGGGGAAGGCAAATCCAGAGTAACAGCTGCTCGGTGATGCATCATTTTTGGTCGATTATGAATCTATTACGTTTCAACTAACAAGTGCTGTTCAAACAGATATATACCTACAGGCACAACAAATCAGTTAATATGGAAAAAACATCATCATTTTGAAAATCTGTCTCTTTCTGGATTAAATCTAAATGACGCACTTTGGCCACAGCTGTGGATCACACTGACTAAGGCTGTCAGAAGATATTACTACATTAAAATGTTGTGATATTTCATGGTGAGATACAGTATTGATACATTAAAAAGCATTGTCTATGTGAAATAATTCTTGACAGTGGTTTTCTGACAGTGTTTTATTTTCTTGTTGTTGTATTTAAGCCTCAGGCCACTAGTTGGTGCCAGACTTGCAGCCATTTCTTTATCCTCCCTTCTTTCCATTCATATAACTAGACAAAAAATAAAAACTGCATACTGTTTATGCTTATAACATTGTCATTTCAACTATGAAAAATGTTCTAAAAAAATACTATTTTGGGAGAATTGCAATATTTCGTGTTGTATTGTTTAGTATTGTTTATTTCTGGTCCTTAGTGACCCACTGCCCTGCATGGTTTAGATCTTTCCCTGCTCCAACACACTTGTTCCAAATGGTCAGCTCGTCTTCAAGCTCACAAAAAAGCCCGATGAGAGCCCATTTATTGGAATGAGGAGTGTTAGAGCAGGGAAAAATCTTAAAACATGCAGGACAGAGGGCCACCAAGGACCAGGACTGTGTGTGATACGCAGCATTGGTGCCATATTCTTAACTCTGACTGGAGTTGCCTCCCCCTTGCATCCACTCATAAACAATTAAGTGAACATGATGTCACACACACTTGCACTGACATGGCACATGCTGCTGGCTTGTGGTGTAACACCCACACACACACACACATACATAATCTTCCATAATACAAACGCACGCAGATACTCTTCTTCAGGCAGGCTTGAGTTAGGTGCTAGTTTTGTGGATTTGGGGATGTTGGGGGTTGAGGACAGCTGCGTGTCTGGTCGATAGAGTTGTAGCTCTGTATTTACCTGCAGCGGCTTATTTACCCATGGCTTTGATGCTGATGGCAGCTTCTTCATCCATTGCACTTATAACGGTGATCTGAAAGAGTAAAGAGGAGTCAAGGGGAGGACATGAGCAGCAGGTAGCCACCAACCAGTGCACTGGTTGCAAAAAGAACTGAGTTCGAATGGAAGTTGATGAGAAAATAAGCTTCTACGTTTCACTTGATTTATAATGTCAGGAAATATTGTCCTGAGGAGTTAATGGTCTATAGAACATGATGTCAAATGTGTAAATTAAGTTCCCATTCAGAGGAAAATAAATGATGAAGCATATATGAGTGGACACCAGCGTGATTGATAGCACAATAGGTGACGTCTGTGAACTTAAAAAAATTGACATGGCAGCAGTCAAACGACAAACCTCGAGGCTTCAAAGCAGGAGTTCTTTTTTCAACAGGAAGGCAACATCCACTTTTATAAACTCAGCTGACATTAAAAGCATTTTGGCTAATGTAAGTTCACTACTCAACAAATATAATATATAGGATTTGACATTTTTAGATATACTGATGGAGAAATTTTACACTTTAAATCTTTAAAATGTACTATTGTTGAGGTTTTTTTTTTTTACTGCAGTTGCTGAGCCACAAATAATTTCCAGTTGTGTCCTTGAAAGATACAACTGTATAAAGTAGAATGTGAGGTGACAGTGCTGACCATGATCTCCTCTCCAGCATCATGCCTGCTCTCTATCTCTTTGCCCAGGTCTCCTTCAGGGACCTTCAGGTCCTCTCTCACCTCCCCACTTTCCTGGAACAGGGACAGGTAGCCATCTTGGATCCCAATAAGCTGGAGGAGTAGAGAGTGCGAAAGTGTGCAAGACAGACAGAGAGAGAGAGAGAGAGAGAGAGAGAGAGAGAGAGAGTTTTCTTAGTCATGCACCTTTCTGCACAAACAAAAGTAAAATATAACCAACTAAGTCAAACACAGATATTAAGAAATGAATTCATTCATTCAGCCCATCTGATCATTTGTCTCTGTCTCTGCAACTAATGCCACTTTTCCACTCTACAGTTCTAACACTACTTGCCTCGGCATGGCTCAACCGTATGGTATATCAGGCACATCGTTTTCTATTGCTTTAGTATCTCCTCAGCAATGACAGGATTGTCAATGTGTGAAGTTGTTTTATACATGACACACAAACTAGTGACGAGCAAAGCCATTGTTTTCAATGTGAATCATTAAAATCAGTTTATTAAAAAGATTAGTTCAGTAATTCCTGCATGACCGGAGCACAGACTCTGTCGGACATAATTTCTGAACTGAACAGGTTGGGATTCGGTTCATGATCACCGCCTTGTCAGTGCTGTCGCTCAATACACGAGACTCCTCTGTTAAGTACTGAGATTTTAAAACTTTCCTTGCGAAATGTTGTCAGGATTTTTAACTATTCGTAACTGAACTACAGTTTGGCATTGTTTGGTTTGGTTGTTTTGAGCGACGTCTACTGTCAGACGCCGCTCTCATGACTCTTCCACTGATGACACTCTCTGACCAATCAGTCTGTCGATGTGACATTTTAGTATTGGCTCAGCTCACTTGGGACCTTGCCAGAGCAGGTACTAAAAGAAGTGCCAGGTACCAAGTACAATCCCGAATGGAAAAGCAAAGAAAAGAAAAAAAAAAGTAGAGTTGAGCCGAGCCGAGCCAAGTCGTGCAAGAACTATACAGTGAAAAAGTGCCATAAGAGTATTTTGGGGCTGACAAAGGATCCAATCTCACCTGGTAATCCAGTCTCTTGATGTTGGGGACATCCATGTTGTGGGTGGAGGGACAAATATCTTCATACTTCCTACCAGTAAAGATGTCAATACCAACCAGGTGCACCTGCACAAACAAAGAACAAATCAAATTACAAGTATGTACTTTATACCTTTAAAAAAACGTAATATTATCTATAAAATACTGAATATATGAAACAAGTATTTGTGTTATTTTTTTATGTGTCCGTCAATAATGTTTCTCATGTTTCCGAACAAGTTGTACAGTTTCACATTGATTGTTTTTTGGTTTTTTTTTCCAAAATATAGTAAATACACTCAACAGCCACTTTATTAGGTACCCAATAAAAGGTATTACAGCATAACCATATCGGACAGAACTGTTCTCTAAACTCCTTTTCAGTTGCTGGTGTGGTTCTTGTAGTAAAGCACTGAAAAAAGGTCCTTTGGCTTCAAAAAGGAATAAAGTACCTCACAGAAGTCAATAAAAAATGGACAGGCTTTAACGTTAGTGATGTACTGACCTTAGCATGGCCATGCTTGCCAGTCTTGGAGGTGGACATCTCGACAATCTTGCAGGGTCGGCCCTTCAGCACGACATAGCCGTTTTTGCGCAGGGCTGAGCACTGCATGGGGTAGGTGGAGGACGCCCCAGCATCACCCGTCTGGAAGTCCAGGTCTGCATCTGCCATGGCTGCTGTGGAGGTCAGTACACATTAATATACTGTATGTTCAGGACAAATTTAGAAAAGACAAACACGGGACAGTTTTTATTTTATTTTACAGTATAGAGTCATCTCTTCAACATTACTTGTTAACCAATTCAAAATGATGTGGTGTTACAGATACAAGTGTGAATTAGTCACTACATTATGCACAAATTTGATATGGTTATTTGGATCATGATAGTTTGCCATCTTTAAAAAGTGGGTCTCTAAATAGAAAGTTTGGTAAAGCGTGAAATAGATGACTGTTTTTAATGTGACTCATCAGCGTGTGTGTTTTTTGAAGTCATGGAAAATTATTGAAAGTTTAAAATAAGTTTTAAATGGTATTGCAGACAGTTAAGAATGAACTTTATAAAAGGGCACAGACACACACTGCTCCGCCACAACATGAGAAACAGTTAAGAGTTTTACTCTTGGGGCTAAATGAGGTATGTGACCAAGTACTGAGAGTTTATTCAACTTAGTCCACGATAGAGGCAGCAGAGCAGTCTGGTTAAAATCTGCCATGCATATCAGTGAAGGGATATGGAAATGTGAGAGTCGTCTGCTGGGATAAACTACAACTTGAGGGGGTGCACAGGAAATGACACTTTCATTCAGTGCTTTTGGGCTCAGCAGCGACGCAGATGCAGACCAGTCAGTCAGAGCTAAATAAAGCAGCAGAGACATGGCACCTGTTAGCTCAACTAGGAGCAGTCCAACTGCAAAAAATAAAAATTATATACACATGGAATTATTAAAGCTACAGTTTTCTTCATTACTGGTAACTTTGCTAAAACTTTTGTCGTGGATAGAGTAGGGACGATATATATGATATTATCACACATCATGATAAAAACATTCACAATGAGTTAATTGTGGTGATTTTCTATTATTGGTATAATAGAGAATTATTTTTGAAGTGTCATGTAAATCTTTCCAGTCATTAGAAGACCTTGTGTAAAATATTTTTTTACTCACATTAAAAGTTTCCACTTAAAAAAGTATATGTAACATTACATTTTGTAAAGAAAAAATGGGGTAATGTCAGTAATTTTGTGTGAAATTGCAACTTTTTAAAAATGTTTTGGTGACATCATTATTAGTGCTAAGAATATGTTTTGAAAAAACCCTTAATGTTTTTTGGTAGCATCAGTATTTTGGTAACATTACAAACATATGTACCACTTTCTTTAATGTTTTTGTGACAATGGTAACATGTTTTTCTTGTCTCCTGTTCAAAAGAATTTAAAATACAAATTTAAAATACAGATGAATATTTGTATTTTTCTAAAAACTTACAAACTTACAAATAAGTAACTAAAGATAATATGCATGTGTGTGTTGAATCTTCTATTACAGCATTGCCCTATGTCAATATACAGAATATATATATTTCAGTTGCTGCAGTAATATCGTGAATCGCTTTGATTTAAATTAGGAAAATCGTGACAGGTTATTTTCATGTTGTGCTGTGCCATGCCTTGCCCCAATGGTGCAGCCCTGCTTCCTGCCACGAGTACAATGACAGCTAGATTTAAAAGTTTCGCACGTTAGTCTTAGTAATAACAACATATACACGAATAATTGAACAACATAATTGACATAAACAGCTTAAAGACCAAGAGTTGTGAGCTTTAGTTTCAGTGCCCGGTCACCGGGTTAAACGTTAAACCGGAGCCGCTAATCCGCGCTAGAGACCCATAAATCAAATGTGAAACCGGGCGTGATTTCATCGACTGTCGTCCATGTTGTGAACAAAGCCTGACACGTTCAAATGTGGGATTGGAGTGCAATTTAGAAAAAAAGTCTGTAAACAGAGGGTTTGGGGCAGTCTTTAGTCTGCACTGGTGAAAAGAAGGGAGCGGACCAAGGCCTAGTGCGCACACAACGGGCCGTGGCGGTATCGTGTAACGATGGGTCAGAGCCGCATCCATGCGCACTGACTGCGCTCAGGCCGAGGCCCGAAACTAAAGTCCTCTGACAAACATGACAAGACACCTTAATATATATATATATACGTGAACTAGACTATGGACGAGTTTGGTTATTTTAAACCAGATAATACGACCACGGTTTATATCCATATATGTGAGGAAGTAGCTGGGAGTCTTGGCCCGCTGCTCTACTGTAATGACTAAGCTAATACTCGTGACGGCTACAGCGCACCGAGGAAACAACATCAGCCAATGTAACGAGCCTCAGCCCCGGGATGTCTGTGACTGAGTGTGTGTGTGTTACTACTACATATTACTCCCATTACTACATAATGGGAGGTTTTGAAACAAATACACTGCGTTGGACGAACATGTGCATGAAGTATGTTATGTGCTCAGGGTGATTTATGAATGAACTTACCCTGGTAGTGATGGTATTAGGTGTCCTCTCTTGGTTACCTTAAAGTCCACCTGTTCTTCAGTTGCCGTCCTGAAGAAGCCGTGCAGCTAACTCGCTGTTAACTGTGTGTGGCAGTGGCAGCAGGAGTCAGTCTCCTCCTCTGTGCCTCCTTCTGCTCCCCTCTTTTCTAAAAAATGCTACCAGCTGTCCGTCTGTTCCTCTTCTATCCCACTCGTTCCCCGTCCGTTCCCTCTCTTCTCCTCCTGGTCAGTGGTCCAGATTCCTGTTGACCTCGTACAGAGGTTCGGGCACACACGCTGTCAGCAACCGGGCCGAAAAGACTCAAAGCCCCGCTACGAGGTAGGTATGTTCAGCCTGCTTTTCTCTGCCTCCCTCCCTCTCTCCTTCACCTCCTCCTCACCACAAGCACTGCTGCACGTCCTCCCGGAAATGTCACAATAAAAATACTCCCCCCTTTTTTTTTTAATCAGAGACGTTAGTACAATGTAATGTAAGAGTAATTCTCCAGACTAGCTCCAGTTCGTCGTCGTCTTTTACTTGCTCTTCTGGTCTTTCAGACACATGTCACGGTTCGCATGGAGTTGTCGCCACATGATAAGGCTGCTTTGAAAATCGCTTGGTTACGTTTTGACAATGTCCAAACCTACATTGTCATTATTACACCGTGGTCCATTACGCAAAGTTACATAGTATTCAATTACGTGTTGTATTGTATTCCATAATTCCATGATGCAGTCCCATTGTATTCCATAGAACATCATGCAGAGTCTCATTTTATTCTGTCCTTCCATAATACATAACCCCACTGTATTCCTTAGTTGTATAGTTACATTGTACTACATAATGTATATTGCATTATATTTAAGGTAATCACAGCAGCTGTTTGAGTGATATGTGTGTGTATGTGTGGTGTGAGGGTATGTTTACATTATGTAGAATTATGAGGATGACAGACAGAGAGGCCCCTCGAGCATAATTACGTCCCATTTTTTACTGTATGTTTATTGCCAGAAAACATATTTGTACACTTCTCTTCCCATGTGATATTTTTCTATGGTATTAGTTTTCTGACAACAGGAAGTCAAAGAGCATGCTGTGTATGTGGCCAGTGAGTTACCCGCTTTCAGGGACTACTGTCACTTCAACTTGTTTTTCAGTTTTTTCTGACTCCTTTTTTAATAATCTCTTTCGTTAATTGTGGCAATTACTCTTACTCTGAAGGCGAACCTCTATCTTCCTGTCTTCTTTTGGCTAAGTGTCAGAAGCTTGATGCTGCTTTAATTTCAATGCCCATTCTTGGCAAATTGACACGTACTGCGCATGCGCAGCTTTTCATCCCAGTGCATCATGGGCCATTCAGTTCTTTCTCTGTCCTTTTTTTATTTACTGTGCATAAACGCTACGACACGTGTGTTAAACGAAATATTTTTTTCCGATTTTTTTCTAATATGAAAATATACAGTTAAAAAAATTGGCTAAAATACTTAAATTGCACATATTTGCTACTATATTTACCACCATAATGACAAAACAAATCATAGTTTCACATTATTGGGTGTTTTATTATTTCCATACACTCCATGTGAAGTACATACATATTGCATGGTTGTATAACATTTCCCATTCAAATGCATCGTAGTGAAATTATAAGACAGGATTCATTGTTTAAAGGATATTCAAATCAGTAAACAAGATCTTCCTTCTCACCCTACATCTTTGAAATGTGTCTAAATCCACTGCAGTGTCAGTGCTTCCTTCTTGTGCTGGCTGTGATTCCCTTTGTTACTAACAATGGCACATCTAATAAGAGTCCTTATTCTCCTCTCCACAGACCCATGGCTTCTGTGCACACCGAATGGTTTTGTTGAACTTGGCACTGAGCTGCTGGGTTAAATTTAGTTCTGTGAAACTGGAGTCCTATGACCTGTGTGCTGAGAGCTGCAGTTAAAGGTGTAGTTAACCCAAAAATGAATACCCAGTCATTGCTTTCTTAATCCTATGTCACAAGATTTTCCACTGAAATAGGAACATTAAATGAGATTTTCCTTCAAGCATAATAGCAGCCTTTAAATTATAAAAGACTGTTTATTTGCAGGTTTTAAAAATGTTTTATGTCAGCATTCAGATCCAATATGGAAGATCATTTTACTTACTCTCACTCATTTTCTACCACTTTTTCCCCCACTGATGGTCGCAGGGGACTAATCCCAGCTGACATAGGGCGAGAGGCAGAGTACACCCTGGACAGGTTAGAATGTCCAATTTCTTCAGTGCAGAAAAGAACTGGACTGTGCTCCCACAATGATTAAGATTAAAACAGAATGATAATTCTGTTTGTTTCCAACCACTATGATTACTCGTTATATGCTAGTCTAAAACAAAAATCCACTGATATTTGGCAAAATTACAGTTTAACTTTTACTCTAAATGCATCATGGTGGAGACACACCCGTCCATTGCTGCCAAGTGTAAACACACAAACACTCCCTCAGTGTGATCTGATAGTAATGCTTGACAGAGCCTGTTTGCTTGTAAAAGATGCAGCATACAAGTGATCTTTGAGGCATAACAACAAAAACCACCAAAGGTTATTCACTGCAGCTTTAAGCACCTGGGCAGAAAGTACAATTAAAGTGCCAATAAGATGCTGGATGCAATAGTTTTCACTGAATAAATGTCTGCTCATTTCCTCTTTAAAGTATTAGTTTTTAATTTCTGGTTTGTATGTATTTTGTTATGTTTTTGTTTGTTAAAAATTCTTTACAAAGTTTATTCAAAAAAAAAAAACAATAACAAAAAGTATGGAAGCCTGTTTCCGCCCATTGAAAAGTAACAATACATATTACTAAGTCATAATTATGAGATACTTTCTCATATTTATGACTTACTTTTTTGTAATCATGACTAACTATCTCATAATAATGAAATACTTTGTCATTATTATGACTTAAGTATTTTTTTTTTTACTTTTCCAATGGCGGAAACACTTGCTCCCCGTTGTAAAAATCAAGGTCCTCTCCCTCTTACCTGTCCTCCACCTGTCAATGTTTCCCTCCCAATTGCTCACAGAGCTCAGCCAATCACAGCACAGCTCCAGCTACAGTGTAAACCAATGAGGGCGCGGCTTTTGTCCGGCAGCACGAGAGGATGTCGGGATAAAAACTAAGCCGTGCTGGGCAGAAAAGTTTCGGGAAGAGCAGGAGAGAGGGGACTGAGGAGTGAAAGAGTGGTTAACAGACAGCGAGCATGACCGACGCCGAGGCGCAGAGCGCTCCACTTTCGGCAGCGGCAGAGGAGGACAAATCCCAGCCGGAGAGGAAAGTCATTGGTGGGTGTGGAGTGAGTGAGAGCAGCTCCACCTGTTTTATCCACCACATTTGGTCTTTAGTTAAATTGGTTTTTCTCTCCTTCATTGGCATTATTTTGTCACTGAGCAGTTACATGTGTGAAACTGGGCTGGAAACATGTTGTCAATCACTGAAGTCATGCGGACATGTGAGTCGCTTTGCTCCTTGACACTATGCTTTGTTTTCGGTTTAGGGGCAGCACGTGTCATTGGTTTTACGTAGAAGAAAGACATTCGTGTGGCCTGCTTAAACGGTGTTAATTTGTACTCTTTAAATAATAATAATAAAAAAACAGGTGCTTTTCTTTTTTTATTATTGATCTTTCAGTGACGGGAAATAGGCGTTAAGCCCGTGAAAGGTGTTAACACATGACCTATATTTCCACTATCAACGGTCACGCGCTCTGTAGTTCGTGCACGCGATAACGCAGGTGCAAATAATTTCGAATGCACCAATTAAAGGGCGTTTAGGTGTGTTCTCATTTATTTTTTTCCATGAAGATTCTAAAACCACTAGTTGGTGACTTGTTTTTATGAACACTATCTGCTGAGCAGCCGCCCTCATGACTCAGTCCAGACCTGGTTTCAAAGTTGGCCTGTTAATGATTGACATGCAGGACAGCACTGATTTCTTATTAGATTGGCAGCCATTGATAAAAGTGAGATATGATTATAATCCTTGAATGGCTACATAACCTCACGGGAATTTTTAATATGTGCTACCTGCCGTTACAGCCACCTTGGTCCAAGGCACAGTGAAATGGTTCAATGTACGTAATGGCTATGGCTTCATAAACAGGTACTTTGTTTTACTTTAGTTAAACGGTTAAGATTGTGTTATGTATATAACTTTCAGTACATCTTTGTTTTTCTTACAGTAAATGTAAAATGGCTTAAGCCCACTTTTTTAAAAGTGTCCAAATACTTTTTATTTCTTGCAGGAATGATACCAAAGAAGATGTGTTTGTTCATCAGGTAAGATGAGGGAAGCTTAAATTTTAATGTTATGTACATAAGTGAATGAATTGAGTGAATACATTTCAATAAGAAGCCCCCATAAAGTTGATTTTGGTAAATTTTGGGACAAATGCAAATAAATGTTTTACTGGAAGGACTTGAAAATGCCATCTAGCTTGCCTTATGTTTTGGAGTGCCACAAGGTGCAATTCCGGGCATCTCACGATTTTATTCCATGACATTATAAAAACAGATTTTAACATTCTATGTTTTGACACTTTCCCTGTACCTGTAAGCTTTCAAAACATTATTTCTTTTGTCCAGACACTTATTAAATAAAATTTTATTATGATTATTTTTACAGTTATTGCATCTATTTCTATTTTTGCCAAGATCATCTTGACCAGAAATGTGCATATCATCCCGTGCCATTGTTGTTTACTCTTCTCAGACTGCTATCAAGAAGAACAACCCCAGGAAGTTCCTCCGCAGCGTTGGAGATGGTGAGGTCGTAGAGTTTGATGTGATTGAAGCAGCAAAGGTAAGAGTTGTGCTGTCTAATGATAAACATGACACATTCACACAGCTTGTGATGCAGCATTTCTGCCTTGTTCCTCTCTGGTGTCCCTCAGGGTTCAGAAGCGGCAAATGTGACAGGCCCAGGCGGGATTCCGGTCAAAGGGAGTCGCTACGCCCCCAACAAACGGCGTTTCCGTCGACGGTTCTTCCCCCGTAGCCCTCGGCCTGGTGACCAGAGCAGACCTGCTGATGGCCAAGTCCCTGCTATTGAGGGTGAGGGGTCAGGGGAGAGTGATGGAACAAGACCACAGCAGCGTCATCGTAGACCCCCGAGACCACGACAGGATGTACAAAATGTAAGTTGAAGGTGCTTGCAAACCATGGAAATGTTAACATGGGGTGGAAATCGGACTGTATATAAAAATGAACATAGTTACCAGAAGCAAAACAAATTTTCGTTTTGCATGTTGACCGGTGTCATGACTGTTCTTCAGATGTCACCTGCGACCACACTCCTATTGAACTATTGGAAAATACTAGCTGTCAGTCACTGTTGTCCACTCATGTCCTGTGCTTTTATATTTTACTCTTAACGGGAACATAATTTACAAAACTGACTTCTACTGAAGAAGAGTGGAAAATAGAGGTTCAGACAAACTTGGAAGGAAAATGGGAAGTGATTTTTTTTTTTTTTTTTTTTTTTTTTTTTAAATGAAGTCAGTAGGGCAAGGGGTAAAATGTATTAACCAGGATTTGTTTAGAAAATGAAACTGCCAAATTTTCAAATATGCTTGATTACAAGAATAGTTTTGTTTGGTCTGTCAGGGTGAGTCTGAAGAGCAAAGGAATGGTGTAGCGGAGGGCAACCAAGTGCAGCGACCGTCACGGCGCAGATTCTGGCGTCCATACCGCAGGTGACTTGACAGCATCATCTGAATTTCCTGACATTGCATACGCTTCTGAATTGCTGAAGTGATTGTGTTTTCTTTCCTTGGATCCTTAGACCATTCCGTCCTCGGCCAAAATCAGATCAGGCTGCAGGTGACCAGCAGGTTGCAGCTGCAGATCAGGTTGTGGAGCAAGGCGAGGAGAAGCAGACAGATACCACCAAGCTCCCACAGACTAATGGAGAAGTCGATGAAAGCCAGAAACAACGGCGCCCCTCGAGACGCCGCAGGCAACGGAATTCTGAATCATCTGCCTCAAAAGTGAGTGATTGTTTGGCTAGTCAACTACATCCAGTGTTAGTTCAGTGATTGATATTTGCACCATTTTGTAAAATGCAGATACCAAACATCTGATTAGGCTTGTTTGATGACTAATGGCACGCTTAGACTATACAGTTCTAGCTTGACTCGACATCAGACTACTCTGGTAAATATTCAGATTTCAGAAATGTCCTTGCAAAATGCTGGAGATGAACAAATTTTCTGGATGTGTAAGGCTTTTTAATTGAACTACAGTCAGCATTGTTCGGTTTGATTCCTTTTGTCGGACGTCGAAGTCATGACTCTTCCATTGACGGCACTCAGTGGCCGGCAGTCTGTCGACTTCACATTTTAGCATTGGTTCAGTTCGTTTGGAACCGCAACAGAGCAGGTACAAAAATTAATAGGTACTATCCCTAATCTTCAAGGGGGAAAAAAAAACGGAGTGGAGTCATGCTAGAACTGCATAGTGAGTTAAGATATTAGAGGGTATAGTACTGGATTGCTAAAAGATCAATGTAACATTTCTGTGCATCTAAAAACCAGGAGTTTGTTTCATGATTTAGAGTAGTGTACGCCATAGAAATCTGTTTCTCTAGTCAAGGTGTAATTATTTCATTTTGGTCGTGTTTGGGAACCTCGTACTTTATTTATTAAAAAAGAAAGAAACGAAAAAACCTCTGTATGGTAAATGTTTTTCCCTGCTAACGCATCTCTGCAGAATGATACAGAGAAGTCTGCATCAGAGCCTGGTACCCCGCCTCAGAACTCAAAACCAGGTGACCTGAAATCAGCATCAAAATCTCCAAAGGTCTCTCCTAAAGTGTCTCCCAAATCCTCTCCTGAAATGCCCAAATCATCTGAAGTAAGGAGCTGAGCTCTTCATATATTCCCTTGTTTGTGTTTATTGCTTGTGTGTGTTGTAATGAGACATTTTCTGATTATCCTACATCATAACAGGCAGCTGCTACAACAGTCCCAGCACCAACAGAGTGACATCAATGAGAGGGACAGTCATGTGACCCTTGGCAAGAGGTGGGATCCCAACATTGGTGTGGAAAAGGGTGGGACACATGAGGGTGTCAGGGTCTTTTTTTACAGAGGGCAGAGGACTTTAACGGGCTGTTGAGTCAAAAGGATTTAATGAGGAGTTGGTGGAATTGTTAGAGTTGAAGGACTTTCTGGCTTTACGGGTCAGTCTCCCCAAGAAGTTGAGTCTGTACATGTTTGGACTGAAACTTTGTTTAATGCAGGGAACATTTTTGCTCAAACTCTGACAACTTGGGTTTCAGGTTAATCCTAATTTCAGGGATTAGAGGTGTCTTGTTTTTTGGCTTCATTCAGAGATGAGCGCTGATTAATGTTTTAAGAAGAAAAACAGACGATGTTGGCTGAGGACAGATTACTTCCTCAAAGTAGATTGTGTGATGGGATGTAAGGATGCAGGTGTTCAGACCTGCACTCAGTGTAACCTGGATGTGATCAGATCACTCGGATGGATAATTCCATGTCTGAGCATTTTTTTTCCTATAATGTCTTTCATTCCCTGTGTCTGTGCTTTTATTTCGTTTTTTTTTTTTTTTTGTTCTGTGTCCTGTAGGTCCGAGGGTTGGAAGGGCTGTCTGGAACTATTTCAGATCATGTGCTCTGCTCTCCTCTTCCTGCACTCCCCCATCCTCCAACCCTCCTCATCTCACTGTCCTCCCCTCAGGTCCCCCCCCCCCATCTTGTGTTGTCTCGTCTAGACACTTGACGTTTGGTAGGGAAGACATTAGATGCTGGTGGGTGGAGGGTGCATAGAAATTATTAGAATTTAGAAATTTAAAGTACATCTTTAAAAAGTAAAAGTCTGCTTGGCAGCCCAGTTATTCCACCCCCTTTTTTTTTTTTTTGAAAAATAGTTTTTCTTTGATTAGATTGGGCTCAAGTAGGTTAGGAACCCACCTTGATTTTTTATTTAACTTAATTTGGTTGAAGAGGGGGAAACCAAGCAGGTGTGAGGTTGGTGGTGCATTATGGGACTCAGTTTAGTTCCATGACCACCTCAGTCACGTTAAACATACAACTCCCTTCATCTTCCTCAGTTGAGGATATGTTGAAAAACTAATTTCTTTAGTTTTACTTTGATTTTTCTTTTGAGGGGATAACGTGCAATGTTGTTTACTTAAAATGCTAATTAATAAATCATGTGTGCAAATCTGAGCATTCAGTTGTCATTTCTATTCCCAGTTCAATGGCTTTACACAAACATCAGAATATGGATGAGTCTGAAATGATGACTCCAAAGACATCTTGGGTAACATTATTTACATCCTTTTACTCGCATGTCTACAGTATCAATATTCACTCTACATTACAGGTCCCCCCTGAACTTGTTACAAATATTCAGTACGTGATGCACGCTCTTAAAGGTCCATTGTGTAAGAATTGGTGACGTCCAACAGTGAGTTGATATATTTAAAAAAAAAAAAAAATTCTTCCCTATCCCAAGACTGTTTGAACTATGGTGGCCTTCACATACCAAAAAGGGTGACACTTCTTGTAGTATGTTCTGCCTGTTTTGTCCTTTGAGTTGCTGTAGAAATATGGCCTCCATAAAGCAAGGCCCTTGCCTTAAGTACATGTAAAGGTCTTATTCTGACTTAGAAAACCAAACATTTATTTATACAAACATGCTTGTGTAGTTCAATTTCTGCCAATAAACCCTCCTAAATGATACACTGGACCTTTTAAAAACAGACCATAAAGGGCACACATGACAGGATGTCAGAAAATGTGACACTTGTAATATAAAACTCTTGTACATCATCTCTATACACACAACCTCTTTTAGATTGCACATGTTCTAGTTTTAGTATATTAAGCTTAACCTAAACAGCTATTGTGTATAAAGAATTAAAGAGCTTATACCCTCACACCCTAAAACAGTAACCAAACAACACACTATGTTCACAAGAAGTAGTAAAATAGTATTGCTTCATTAATTAAATAGTATTTCTACAGGTTGTGCAATGATTTTTTTGTTATATAAAAAATACTTGGATATGGCACTTTGCCTTTGTGTAAATTGGGAATACACCTCATGATTAAAACCCAATTTAATAATGATAGACTTTTTTTCCCCTTCTAAATTATTAGCTCACCATGGAGTGTTGGCATTTTATCCTTGGCATTATGTTGGATTGAAGCTTTTCATTGCACATACAGTATTTAAATCTCACAAACAGAAAACCTTTTAAAATGTTTTTTTTTTTTTTTCAAATACTTGAAGGAATATGAACATTAAAACAACACAAACACGTTAAATTTAAAAATAAAACTGCATCTGTATGTAGTTTAAAATTATTTAAAGTTATGTCTCTTTTTAATGTTCCCATATTTAGTACAGCAAGGGCAAGCCTATGCAGCCTATTTATTTTGTAAAGTGCAGGAAATCCTCCTCTCTCCACTTGACAGTATTGCAGCCAGCTGAGTTGCATACAACTTTGCCAGCATTTGTCCATTCTAGATACTTTCTTCTAATGTGCATTATACTCCTTGAAGCTTCATCTGTCGACTCTTTGTATGTAGTATTTCATTAACTTTTTATGACACAACTCATTTCTGTTAACCTTGAATAGCAGTGGTACCAACAAGGGACAATTCAAAGGACCCAAATTGTCACACAACAACATTGCTTTGGCACCACAATCCATATGCATATGAAGATAAATGTCAATATACATGTCAGAAAATTCATGTTTGGGGACACAGTTCATCCACAGCTTTACTCAGTTCTGTCTCTCTTCAAGCTCTTCAGTTTATGCTTTCCTCCCCCAAGTAGTCCAGTTCCGTGCTGGGCTTGTCCATGTCCGTGTCCATGTCTATGTCCATGTCCATGTTCTTCATTCCCCCGGCCGAGTGATGATGGAAGTTTGCTGAGATCTGGTCAAAGGTCTTTCCCCGTGTCTCTGGCACCCGGAAGAATGTGAAGATGAGGAAGAAGAGGAGGAGTGCTGCGAAGATCAGGAAGACGTATGGCCCACAGAGATCCTAGAGAAGGACGGGAGGAAGTCATGATAAGATAAGACGCATTATATAATACATTGCCTCATGGATGTGCACAGATAGACCTGCTGTTGTGCTCCACCACCTGCCATTTTGTCCATTGACCAGGTAAGGGCTTCTTTTTTCTTCCTAACCCTAACCCTTCCTATTTTTTTAAATGAAAAGTTAATTTTGCTTGGTTCATACTGAAATCTGTACCACTGTAAAAAAATCTATTAAAAAAAACTCAACACGTGACAAAAAAACCTTTGGTGGATTCTCATTCCAGAACTGCCGCTGCTTTACATCCTCAGAAGTTGGCAGGGGAACTGCAAAGGTAGTCATCAGTTATCCTTAAAATACTCACAGCGACATATTGGAAGCACATGCCAACGATGAAGTTGGCCGTCCAGTTGGAGCAGCCAGCCACAGCCATTGCAGCCGGTCTCGGACCCTGAGAGAACAACTCTGCTACGAAGAACCAGGGAATGGGACCTGGACCGACCTCGAAGAAGGCTACAAAACCAAAGATGGCCAGCATGCTGATGTAGCTCATGAAGGGAACATGGTCCTGTCAGGAGGAAGAAGACCAGGCTTTCAGAGGTTTGTGGAGTGTAGAAGTAAAAGTTACTGTATGTTCTTTGGGAGACTGACCAGTAAGGCCAGAGCCATCGTCATGACAACGGCACAGATGCACATTCCTCCCAGTCCGAGCATGTGGAGTGTCCGGCGACCCATCCTCTCCACCAGGAAAAGCTGTTTATCAGAAAACAACACTTACCCATTTAGGATTTAAGATTAAACAGCAGAGGAAATTATTACAACAGATTACTTTTTCAAATTCTATTTATTCTATTTATCCTTTTTTTTTAAATTGATTTGAATGGCCTTTTATTCACATCTCAAGCTCTTAACAATATACTGTAACACATTCCTACATTATATATCTTTGTTAAAACCTTTTTAGGTTTTACTTTTGTGTGTACAAACACTTTACAAACATAAATACAGAGCATAATGTACATTTTCAGTGTTAATGATTTCTATGTCAAATGGAGCAAAGAAACCAGAAAATATTCTCTTTTATGAAGCTAAAAAAAATCAGAAAGCTTGTTTTATGATTAAAAAACTGTCATATACCAAAATGCCAATCTACCATTGGCTGCTATTCATTATGTTACACTACATGCAATCTGGCTTAGAATTATATTTTTTTCCTGATACCAGTAAATAATACTGAATGTATGATGACTCAAAAATATCAAAGTCCTGGTAAATAGACAGCCAGGCGGCTTAACCAGCTTTGAATTCACATAAACTGCCATCCTGAAACTGCCACCTTTAAGATAAAGAAGGAAGGATAATTGCCCAGTTAAGGAGTCTTAGAATGTCCCCATTCTACTCACATTTTCAAAAGCCCCCCCTTCACTACCACGCCATGATTGTTGCCCTACTAAATTTTTGTTGGTATCATTGTTACATTTAAATTTCATAATATTACACCCATTAAGGTCCAGTATTTCAGAGTAGAACAGCCTTGCTGCTAAATCCAGTCTAAAATGAAATCACTTTACCCCTTTAATGACATTGAAACATCTAGATTTGCCAAAACAAACTTGGATGTAGGAATGTTTGAGATTCGCTTACAAGAAAGATTGTGGCCTGCTTCTGCTGTTATCTTATTTGCTCTCTGATAACACCGTTAAACAGTAATAGAGACTCAGACCCAGTAGCAGAGCAGAGCAGGACTGTCATTTTTATCACAAGTTCAAAACTGATCAGCTCAAATTTGATATCGTAGTAAATCGAGAACATGGATAAAACAGAGGTGAAGGTATGTTGTGGTGATGACTCACTGAGACGACAGTGAAGGCACAGTTCACCACACCAGCTCCTATAGTGGCATAGACTGGACTCTGGACTCCTGCATTCATAAATATAGTGGTGGAGTAGTAGAAAATCTGCCAGAGGAATACATAGAATTAGGTTAAGTCAATAATAAGACTGAGCTGATCCCTGTTTTGAAAGATTCAATCATCAGGTTTTTTTATGGAATCAAAAATGTTTATAAAAAGTGAGATTGTGTGTCAGTGGATTCATGGGCCTTTTGCTCAGCAGCCATTTTAACACATTTTAGCATAGAAAAAGCACAGGTGTCACAGAGCACACTAATGATGGCTCTGTTCAATTCATGCGAGTCAGGGCAGTGTGACAGAGAAGCAGCCTGCACTCTTGATCTGAAGAAGCGAAATGGAACTCAGCTCTTGTTACTCTGATTATTTACACCAGTTTTTCTTCCCACTGTGACCTGTCAAAATGGCTGCTGCACAAAGGGACCATTGTGGTAACGTAAAGCAATGTAAAAAAAAAAGCAACTGTAACTCACAGCGTTGATCCCAGACAGCTGCTGTGAGAGCTGCAGCAGGATGGAGATGATGATGGGCTGGCGGTAGAGTGGAGAGCGAAAAAGCTCCAGGATGGACACCTTCCTCTCCATGTCCATCCGCCTCTTCTCCTCCTTCATCTCTGCCAGCATGTCGCCCACTTCCTGTCTGCCCGTTAACCTCCTCAGACCTGCACACAGGGGGTGTGTAAGTAGTGAGCATTCACCCTGTGCCAAAATAAAGGTGCTATATGAAAGAAATGCATTATATTAACACTTCGTATGGCCAGGTTTAGCTGAAATATCAGCTATACACTTTCATTTATGAAAATAAAACAGACAGTGGGACACTTATGTATATGTTTGTCCATGAACACAGTCTTCACACGGGTATAAGTGCAGCCTGGGATGGATTATGAGCCTGTGGGCCCCTGGGCACAGACTGGAAAAGGGCCTCATTAATACATCAGGGGTGGGTAACACAGCCTCAGGGGACAAAAAAAACATCACATAATAAGCAGTGTTATTTGTCTGATATGGTAAATATCAGAATGAATAACCTAGTATCGACAATATCAGGATAGTAGCGCAGAGGCTTGGGTTTCAGGGCCCCCTGAGCCCTTGGGCCCCTGGGTCTGGGTCTGGTAGGCCTGTTCAGTAATCCATCCTTGAGTATAGCATCTTGTTTCTGTATTTTTGAAAAATCCGGCATCCATGTAACAGCCATGTTTCAAACTGGGATTGCAGAAGCTATTTTAAACACTAAAGGATGCTGTTGTACATATTTTATTACATACACAGACAATGTGCAGGATACAATTAAAGCCATCTATTTTGATAGTGATCAAATAAATGTCAATAAATATCTCTCTGTGCATGTTGTTTAGTGCTTTCTAATAGCATCAGAAAGTTAAAATGTAGGACATAACAAAAAGCTGGTCAAATGATTGTAAAAACTCATCGGCCTCTTTATTAAATACACTGGACAGTCAAATAGAATAGCATAATTGGCGCAATGTAGCAGATGCTGTTACAAGGTTTGCTCTGTTTGTCATGAGGGGTTATTTGAGATACTGTTGGTTTTAAATCCCATCAGCAGTTTCTGAAATATTTAGACTATGTAGCCCATTGGCCATCAACAACCAATCAATTTTCTTCCTCATTCTAATGCTCAGATATAAATATGCTCAGATATAAATTCAGCAGCTCATCTTGACCATGTCTACATTCCCACATGAACAGACTTGATACCATGTGATGTGATTTACAAGCACTGAACCTAATAAAGTGACATGAGTGAAGAAAAAGAAGAAAGCTGTAATATCCTCAGCTGTCCCTTTAATAAACGTTATAATGTCCCATCATGTAGATGAAATGTAGATTTATTCTCATAAACAACACACAATGAGAATGTGTGATAGGTAAGGAAAGAAATGAAACAAGCAGCCTCACCGCTCTTGGCGTGGTGCTCGCGGCAGCGGACAATGTAGAGGAATCTTGGACTCTCGGGGCAGAAGGGAAGAAGAGCCATCTGAAGCACAGTTGGCACGATGGTTAAACCCAGCAGAACAGGCCACAGGTGCTCGCTGCCCAGTAAAGACTCCAGGCCGAGAATCTGCATGAGGAGAGGAGAATAGCACGGCTCGTTTTTGACATTCAGGACAATGGATGAGGACAAGGTCAAATATCTTTCATCAGCATCCCAGTATGCTGGTCAGACCTGTGCAATGAGAATACCAGTGACTATAGCCAACTGGTGCAGTGTGCCCAGTGCTCCTCTCAGACTGGTGGGGGCAATCTCGCCGACATACATCGGTGTCAAACCTGACGCCAACCCTGCAGAGAGGAAGAGTCGTATGACACATCTGGCAAGAAGGAGATGAGTCAGTGAAAGTAGTTTTTTTAAGTTGTAAAGGGGAACATCATTATTCTAACACCAGAGTAAATGCAAAAATGTATTGTATTAATGGAACAACTGTATAGAGGAAATTAAATATATACAGTTGTTCCATTAATAAAATACATTTTAGAGAGTGCAAGAGAAAAAAAAGAAACAAGTATAAAACAAATGAAAAAATTAGGAATACAAAAAGAAAGAAAGAAAGAACAAAGTTACTTATGTAAATACTTCACCCTATCCATCCTTTGAACAGTGAATTGCTATTATTATTTAAAGAATTTTTTTTTTTTTCATTTAATCATGTTATCATCGTGATTTTTTTTCAAATTTTGCCCATAAAGAACAGGACAGTGGGCTGCTACTCACCACAGAAGGCACCGATGATAAAACGCCCGAGGATCAGCATTTCAAAGGAGCTGCAGAGCTTGGACAAACCCATCAAGCTTCCACCGATGAAGGCAAACAGGTTGTTTATGAGCATGGCTTTTCTCCTGCGGAAACACGCATACACGTGGCTTATTTCGAACTGTGCTTCTCACAGGGTCACATTTGTTGTGAAGTAAGTAATCGTCATTTAGAAACACTGGGGAATGTGAGCCTTTTGATGAAAACAGTGACACAGAGTGGATGCTGAAGTTCAAATAATAAATCATCATTCAAGATATTATAAATCAATTTGAGGATACTCAAATGCATTTTTAATAATGGATATTTTGATTTAACAAATATTCTTCTTTTTCCATTTACTAAACTGATTTGCCATTCTACATGTAGAGCTAGTCTTATTTTAGACACCAGAGGGCACCATTGCACAAATCATACTACACACAGCTTCACATATTAAAGTGAAGTTAACCTAAATATGATGAGTAAATACACTTTAAATGATTCTATTGAGCTGAATCAATC
>JAFBJR010001469.1:0-109167 GCA_016785285.1 Brachirus orientalis | reverse complement strand
TATGAAAATGGACGCGGATTTGACTGGTGCCGAGACAGATATCTCCTACAACCAGTCTCACACTGGACAAAAGCAGCTGTCAGTCACATCAGTGTCCACTCAAATGTGCTGTACTTTATCAGCAGAGTATTTGCCTCAAAATGGGAACATGATCTTACAAAATAGGTCACACTTTACAATAAAGGTGAAGTAAACATTAAATACCAAAATATAAATCGTCAATTCAATTTATATTTAGTTAACATTAATGACCTAAAGATTATTGCTAATATTACTTAATTAAATATTAAGTGAACATTATCTAATGACCAAATGATAACTAACCATCAACTGATAATTACCTAATGTTTTCCCCAAAAATTACATGATTGAGTCATTGAGACCATTAATTTCGCTGGAAAATGTTATAAATCACATGAGATGTATAAGCCCATTTTCCCATAGACATCCTTTCAGACATATTTGCAATCTGTGGAGTCGCACCCTAGTAGGTACCTGCTACGTCCGTCCTACTTGTTGGGCTTCACCTTTCAAGCCAGGGGACTAGCTCCATTTTTATGTACTGTCTACATGTAGAATAAGCCTTTTTTATTTCTATGAGGCGAGGGTCTTGCTTTACGGAGGCCACAACTGTTTCTACAGTAGCCTGGATGGACAAACCAGGCAGAATGTAGCCCCATGGTATGTGCCACTGTAGTCCCCTGACAAGCTTCTTAACATTCTTTCGCACTTGAACTTGAGTGAATCAACTGTTAAGTGG
Organism: Brachirus orientalis; assembly: GCA_016785285.1. Lineage (NCBI taxonomy): Eukaryota > Metazoa > Chordata > Actinopteri > Pleuronectiformes > Soleidae > Brachirus > Brachirus orientalis. The sequence continues at coordinate 108,407 of JAFBJR010001469.1, read as the reverse complement.
TAAAGGTTGGGTGCACCTCCTCTGCTCTGTCTTCATCTCCGTCCGTTCTGAAGACCTTGCCCTCAGTGCACTCTAGTGCGTTTCCCCATCACTACCCTCGTGACCCAGTGCTGCCAGCTAAGATTGTCTTTCACTCAGTGGAAGATGTGGGCTCCAGTTTGCATCGCGGCTCAAATTACAGAAGGAAACTGGGTCAACGTGAAACATCTTCCCCCTGAATGAGCGAAACTGGAAAATTGGGAGCCATTTTGGATCCATGCTGAGGTGGGAAGAAAGTACTTTAACCACTAAAATAGTTTAACAACTTACTACTATGTCATTTGCCATTATTATTTAAAACACAAAAGGTCAATTATATTCTATTTATTTACATGTTAAGAAATATAACTTCACAGGATACAGCAAAATAGGCTGAACAATTTATCACCTTCCAATCAAAAAAGGCGGACACTGACTTCTTCCACTTTTAATAAAATGTTGACCGGCGTTTAAAAAACAAATGTCACCCACACAGTACGTGCAGGAAACAATTCATATATTTAGGTTCTCATTCTTGCGACAGAACACACAGTAGAAATCAAAATTTATGTACGTTATAAAAATGCAAACATATGTGTTAACTAAAGTGAAAAGTGTATGAATTGTAATGAACATATAGTTTAAAAATATATAGAGAGTCATTAACATCGTTATGGTTTCGTGTAGTAATGCTCTTTCACTTTGTAAATATAATAAGAAATATAACAACTGCAATATGTGTAGGAAAAATCACAATAGTGTATTTGAATTGTTCTGCCCTGTTGTATAGGCAGCATAGTAGGTCAGGATTTTACTCAGATGGAATAAAAAGAATAATTTTTGAATATAAATCCTGAGGCACAGATCCAGAACACACGTTTTCCTACCTGCCCAGCCACTCAGAGACAAAGCCCACACAGAAGGAGGAGAGCATGCCTCCGATGGAGAAGATGGCCACAGACAGGGACCAGAGGGAGGTGAGGGTCCCGGCAGGGATGGGCTCTCCATACCGCTGCACCCATGTAGCATTGTATTCTGCCTCAATGATCTGTAAAAGAGCGTGAAGGTGACATTTAAAAAATTAATTCAAGCAGGAAAGGTTGGTATAAAGTTTAGAGTCTGTTCTCTGTTACAGCAAAAGCTGCAACCAGAAACTGTCTATTTGAATGCTTCATTAACATATCAAAGTAAAATAAGTAAAAAAATAAGTAAAAATGAAAAAATACACTTACAAAGAATACACTATGCACAGCATAGTGTATTCTTTGAAAAAAATAAAGCAAGTTACAGGCATAAAATAAATAAAAAATTGGCTTGGAGAAATTATCTAATTGTGATTTTTCTGACAGTTGTTATGACTGATTTGATTTGCAATGTCAGTTCTGTTTAAGTCAGCTTCAGTTCAGTGAACAGGACGGAGCAATAACATGACACATGACACCATCCAAGCATTAAAGGACAAGTGTGCAGGATTTAGTGACATCTAGGGGACATCTAAGTTGTACACTGGAGTTGATGGGTAACAAAACTATATATTTTTTGTTATTAATATTTTTACGGAACGATAAAGGAATGAAAACATAATTCTAAATATTCAATAGTCACACAATGCTGATTATGCTGAGCTCATGTCACCTGGAGACATTCCAGTGCTGCACACAGGAGGTGATTTGTTTCATTTCGAATCAGATGGAGGAAACGGCAACGTTGTGCTAGGAAAGCTAGACAAATGGAGTTCTAAAAACAAAAAGAAGTGCCCACAAAAATGTTTTAGAAGTGAATTACTGCTCAAAAAAATCCTGTTGTTTGAGGAGATAAATTCTTCCTTTCCCCCGCCTGCCTCTGCACTGCTGCTGTATACACACAAACACTTGCTCACTCAGGTCTGATGGTGCTGACAGAACGCACATGCCGTCAACAGTAGTTTTTCTATGAAGGACAAATAATGTTAGACCGTTTTGTTCTCAGAGACTAAACAGAACAGTATCTTGAACCAGTGCAGCTTTAAGGTTTACAGATGTTAACATATTTAATTTATTTATTTTTCTGATATCTGACCCACTGATCAGATACCACAACTGAATATCATATCAGCATGTCCATAAACTAGGATGCTCGCTAAGTCACATGACCCATCCGCCCCCTCAACCTTCATCTTCATTCCCTCTACTTTGTTTACAGTATGTTGTCTTGCACGGAATGATTTTACAGCATTGTATGCTTTGATACAGCATGGCAGGATGTTTTGGCATCAAACACATGACCGTGTAAAATCAGGTAAATAACGAGAAAAAAAAAATTCAGTTGACAATAAATACATGCCAGTGTGCTGGCCTCCTGCATGAGCCAACACCTCTATTTAAACTGTCTTGTCACTTATTCCAGACTGGAATTTGCCTTGTTAATTCTTTTTTTACCTTCTGTGGTGCATTGATGACACCAATGTTGTATCCAAACTCCAGAGATCCCAGTACAGCAGTGAAGACAGAGAGAGCAAGGGTTCCAGTAACTGTCTACAGCAGAAACACACAAACAAACAAACATAAAAACCATTATGTGTTTTTCTAACGATAACACTTAAGCAGGATTGATCACAGTAGACACTTACTTAAAGCCCCACTACTAACTTAATATAACTATGATTCTGATGATAGACGATGTCAGTGACTTCACTGGCAACTTTAATGTTAATGCCTGAACTTTAGCTTCCCTCCAGTTTCCCATCAGGCCACAGGCACCTGTCACCAAGGTGACAGACGAGGCGACCTTAGGGAGATAAGCTCCTCCCCTCCAGTGAAGTGTGTTTAAATCTCAAAGAGCCTTTTCATGACTGGCAGATTATAGTTTGCAATTACACTGACCTTTGTCTATAGCAGAGGCGACTGGGGATTAAATATTCTATTCAAGCAGTTGGACAGTGACAGTTTATAATGTATTTTATTGTAACATCAAACGCAAGCACTTTAGTTGTTATTAATTGTTATTAATAATAATTATAATTATTATACTAAATAATTTAAATATAAATCTGTGATCAGTCTGTTGTGTATTTATTTTTTTCCTCCCACAAATGGTTCTTCATCTAAGGTCACATGATGGAGCAATGGCAAGCATTGGTGTCTCACAACAAGAAGGTCACCGGGTTTGAATCCCAGCTTGTGTGTGGAGTTTGCATTTTCTCCCCATGTTCATGTGGCTTCTCTCCATTTACAGCCCAAAGACATGCAGTTTGGTGATTAGGGTTAATTGGACACGTAGGTTTGAATATGAGAGTGAGTGAAAGGAATCTTGACCTTGCTGTGTTGAGTCTGTAGATAAGTTCTGTTTGGTATTACTGATCCACAACAGGGCATCTGTTTCCTTCTGTCCTTGCAGAAAGGGTAAAACAGTGGACGCCAGCTTGTTTATGCTCCATTACACTTCACCTTAACTGTATTTTCTCACAGCTGAACGTGAAGCCACTTATTTTACTCAGCAGACATAAATCCTGCCTTTATTAAGAAGATTATCAGCAATGGTCTAAATTGGCACAGCCAAAGGAAACTTCTAATAATGAGCACTTTTTACAACTATGCCTCTAGATAGATCAAACTCTGAAGAATCAAAGGAATAAAACACAAATTCAACACCAATGGCTATTGTTAATGAGGGCAGTGAAAAGTGTGGCATTGCAAAACTAACTGTGGCCTGTAAGTGGAGCGGTTTGTCTTGTCAAGGTCAAACTTAGAACTAAATAAGGGCCAAAACACTGTCAGAAGAGGGCTGGGGTTAGTTTTTCTCCCTGCTAAAACAAAATCATCTATTGTTTCCACAGGCTGCTGCAATTTCCCATATATTACTGCTGATTATTATCCTCGTTTTTTTTTTTACATTTTTTACTTCCTGTTGTTTGTTAAATGGTATTTTTTCAACGTCTATGTTATGAGTGTTTCAAAACTGTAAGTTATATTCTGCCAAGTATTTATTAATATTTCTATATAAATGTCAGTTTTTGTCCGATCCGTCAGTTAAATTTTGCTAATTTCTTTGAAATTATAATTTGTCATACCCAAGCCTGAAATTTCACTGTGTACGACAGAGCCAACCCCGTGCGTAAAAGCTCTCCAAATAAAGAATTACGACCGGAGTAAGACCGAAACGCAACAACGGCTTTTCGAAGAGCACGCAAATTTCCACATATGAGTTGAGAGTAACATAGAAGAGCAGCCAAATTAATGAGGAGTGAAAAGCTGACGAGAGAATTTACCTCCCCTCCGAGTTGCTGAAACCCGGCCGGCATGACTTTGGCGACACGCAGTTGGAGTCACAGTGACAGATGCGTCAAGCGCCAAATGGAGACACGTGAAAGTCCTCCACAATAGGGACAACAATCCCCAACTTTAACCTGGAGGCTTCAGCACCAAAGAAAACGGATGGGAAAGTAAAATCCAAACAGGAGAAAGAGAGTGAACAACCCGGTGCGTCCTGTCTTGAGCCTTCTTGGAAATGTGTGTTGAGTCCGTCCAGCTGGGAGAGACGAACACCCACGTGCACACATCCGGGGGGGAGACAGGGGAGTGAAGGGTGAGGCTGTTAGTCCACAGAGGCCCGGTCTTAAGGTACTGCAACAGAACAGAGGACGATTCTCCTGACCTTAACTGCCATTGGCTGGAGATGAAAGGGGAGAGAGAGCATGTGTTCAGGAAGAAGACCAAGAGAAGACTGATGGGACCTGACACACAAGGGAGTCTGGTCTTTCTTCTACTGCGTAAGAGGTGAAGCATTTATTAAGACACTTGTGTTTACATTTTAAGATTATTTTTTTTTAAACAGTCACAGTTTTTCTACAGCTGGAAGATAGTTAAGGGCCAAATTTGTGAGTCATGTAAAATTAATTGGCCTTTAAAATAATTAAAAAGCACAACAGAACTAGAACGAGGAAATCAGTAAGAACAATTAAAAACCAACAAAACAGATCACTTTTACCCATGATAATGCCCGAACCAACCCTTCATATATGTAAAGACTTATCTTTCTATATTCTTTTCCATAAAGATTGAATATACACTTAGGAAGCTTGACCAGCAGAACCTGACAATACAATGCATTTTATCGGTTCTTCTTAGTTATATTCATATTTCTTTATTTTGATTGTTGTATTTCTATGTGGTCATGTAATTTCAGTGGACTTCTTGTGCAGTTTTATTTTACTTCTTGTAAAGTATTTTTCTCTTCATGACATCGTTTTACATATGTTCAGTTATTTTTTTTCTTTCCCACTAAGCAACCTTCAAGCTCCAATTAGAAGACACCAATCATTTTACACACTGGACCTTTAAACGCCTTCTTCATGCAATTTATTTTTATTGTTTTTTTTTTCAGTCTCTTCTTTTGTTTTGGGATAATTCTTATAATTCTTAATTATTTTGTACATATCAAACAAATACCATTTATATTATTTACTGATTCCTCTTTTCCTTTCTTGATGTACATTCTGGCTGTTGGGGCTGTGGATGTGAGAGATGTTTTGATGCACCTCCTGTCTTTGTTTTTCTTTGGAGAAAAATGTATTAACATTCTAAATGTGATGCGGCTAACTAATTTATTAAATGTGCAATATGGAGGCTACGTGGATCCACAGGTGCTGGAACTCAAGTGAACCCAAACCAGACTCCAACATGCACCAAGCCATGACTCGACATTTCTCCTAGGCAGCAAATGGGGGCTCGCCTTTGATTCCCCGGTTGCCATTGTCTGTCTTCCTGACAGCCACAAATCCCTTTCTATTTCAGAGCACATGCCAAAGAGGTCACACACCACAGCTCACCCTGCTCCACACAGCCTGCCCCTCTTTTACACAACAAAGCTCACTCTTCCTCAGGCAACAGGTGGACCCTAAAACTGGAAGCTGACAGGAGTGACAGTGTGTTACAGAATCTGCCAAAAGAGCTCAGTGCAAAAATATCTGCTCCTGGTATCTAAATAAAAGGATACAAGCCCAGCCCTTGCAGACACCCCCCCCCCCCCCCCCCCCCCCCCCCCCCCCACGGCCCCCCCCCCCCCCCCCCCCCCCACCTCTGAGAAATAGTGTGAGGAAAGGAAACTTGACACCCATCATGCAAAGTCAAAGCCCCTGAACACAGTCAACTGTGCGTCTTACTAAATGTAGAGGCACTTTATGCTGCCAGAAACAGTGTCGTACAGTCCCAGCCAGCAAAGTCTGGTGGTTACGTATGGAGAGACAGACTAGAGAGATAGGACATTTCAAAAAAATACTGCAGGTATTCATATACAGAACAATAACAGAACTACAAGTTTAAGCTTAGAAAAGGTATAACTGAGCACACACACGCAAAATCTTGCAAGAACATTTGGAGCCAAAATCCTCTGCTCAGCACAATACTTTCACCAAATGTCACTTGTGTTGTACACAAACTAGAAACTTGTCCATGTTTTACACACACATACATACCACACGAATGCTCTTTATTAACTTCATAGGACATTACGTTGACTTACACCTGACAGCTTACCCAAACCATAAACAGAAGGTTAAGGTTTGGGTAACCGTGGTCTAACCCCAATCTTAACCTTACCATACAACATGTCTTTACCTTAAAATGTAATAATTTACATTATAGGGACTTGCTTTTGGTCCCCATACAGAACATTGTAAACTGATTTAGGTCCCCACAACGTAATACTTGGAGCACACACAGTGAGGTCAGTAGGTTTAAAATCATGCTACACTAAATTGAGTTGCATGATGGATGGCAGGTGTTTTGCTCTGTGTTTATATGTGTGTGACAAGCTGCAGCATTTACACCTAAATGCCACATGAGCTGTTAACTGAAAGAAAAAAAATGTGTTAAAAGAATCACACCCCATAGTTAAGTTACATTTTCATTTTTTTCCGGTTTGGACTTAAAAATGACACATTTCTAAAGATTCAGCATTATGGGACCTGAAATAGTGCAGAGGAGGTGGAATACTCTTGTTATTGTAACAAGATTATTCCACCTCCTCTGCACTACAACATACAAAAACTATGTAGCAAATCTACATAGACTTTACCTATTTATATTACCAGGTAACAAATAAAATTACAGCAACAGAGGACGCCAACAGCAGACAGAGATGAAATTAAAACAATATTCTGGCAATACATTTTATACTCCAAATAAAACAAGCCACTTAAAATAAGTTCAGACATCATGACTGAATCCAGCATGTAGCTCAAAATATGTTTTGGTGCTTTGATGGTGGCATCTTAGAAAGCTATTCTGCATGTGACTTAAATGTCCAGACTGTAAGAATAAGTGATGGTCAAACTGCAGATTGTAATAAATGCATCAGGGTGCTATGGTGGCCTTTGCATACAGAAAGGATGTTGTTCTCTGATGTTTTTGGAGTCAGGTTTATCTGATTTATCCCTACAGTGTAAACATGGCGGCACATTTTTTTTTTATCTTTTGTTTATAAAGTGATTATACATTTATACAAAGATACTTTTTCATAGTGTACTCAATTTCTACCAATAAATGTCCCTTGGACCTTTAATATGACAACAACAAAAAACAAATGGATAAATTAGGATATAAGTCACAATATTCTTGTTAATCTATGACATGGCTCCAGTTTATAATTATTAACCTCTAAAAAATGAGTTAAAAAGGAGTATGAAGATTTCTGACCTGTGCCTGCAATGATTCTTGGGTGGATCCCTATGGCCTTTGTAACAAGAGGAAAGAATTCAAAACACACACATGCATCCAGCTTCTTGTCATGTGATGTGTTGTGTGCTGTGAAATCAGCATAACTAGAAAATATTATATTTCACTTACTGAATACATTATAATTAATGAGGTTATTCTTCTCTTCATACTCACTGTTGTGTCTGCATGCAGGATCAGGTGGGACTCGCTGGCAATGTGAGCACATTCAATCAAAGGTCAAACAGCCACATTGACTCAAAGTGGCACTAATATCAGCTGTGCACATTCAGTGTCTAGTATTTGGATTTTATCCTGGGGGCCAGTTCAGGAAAACACACAGCAGCATAGCACAGTCATCTGAGTGAGGTCCTCCACACAGTCCCTCTGGTCCACAGGGGTATGGAAGTGCATCCTGTTTCCTGCCTGTTGGTGATCAGCTGAAACTCAAAGATAATCTCGGAAACAATGTAAAGGAGGAGTGATGAGCAGAGCCACGCAGGAAGAAAGAATCTAACCATGACCATCCTCAGAGGAGACACTGACCCTGCCTTCTCCAGGATCGAGGCTTCAGAGATGACCTTTGACCTCCCATGAAGGGAACAGAGACAGAAGCAAAGTGTGGGTTCATCATCCATAGATAAATCTGTCACGGACACACATAGGTTGTGAGACAAGGAAGAAACTATAACAGTTATTTCCCATACATTTAAGGTGTGAGACAGTAGAGTTAATTTAAAAATTATGTCTCACTGATATAAAATATGGAAAGTAATTTAATATTGTTACAGATTAGTTAAAATGTAATTTGACTGAGAGATTCCTTCACTTTTTGCTTCAGCTATCTTTTTGGGGTTTTACTGTATGCTCTGTCTATCCTGCCACCTACGTGCACTCTTGTTGTTCATTCCTCATTTACACTATTTTGCCATGATCATGAGTTAAGCGGAGATTTCGATCAGCAGATTGTGGCTAAACTATATGTCATTGTTATTTATAAAATGTAACATTTCTACTGCATTCTTTTTTGATATGTCCGATAGATTTGAAAGCTGCAAAGAGTGTTTTGCGGTGTTGTTCCTCCATAAACACACTATGGGTGTTGCGTTTGAGTGCATCAGGAGATCAGGTCGCTCCCTGATTGGTCGCTAGGCGGAGTTAAATATCAGCCCCTCGTCATCTGAGTGGGAATCCCCAATGCAAACAGCGTGCTTCGCTTCGTCTCAAAAATATTTTGGCATAGCCCGTCGTTTCACCTCGTCTTGTCCGCTTTCATCCGTGACTAATCTTTCTTGGGCAGCAGCAGCGCGGCGTCCAAAGGTATCCGCGTGTCTTTCACGCACCTCTCATTCATTCACGCAAAAATAAACCCAGCTGTAAACGACGCCGCCTGGTGCGAAAGTTTGGCTGTAGTTCGCTGACCGTAGTCAATGCACCTCCAAAACGTAGCACGAACGTTATTAGCTAGGGATGCTAACGCACAAATCGCTAGCCAATACAGAAGAGACCGAGCAACAGTAACATTACACTGCACAAACAATAGTCATTACGGTGTCGACGTACGGTTTGAGAGGTGAAATGTTTGTGGCCTAGTAAAGCCTCGTTCATTCAGTATTTGCGGCCTCCTGCTCGGCAGAAAATGGACGCAGGCTAATGTTAGCATGTGTTGTATTTTGGGGCTCTGCCAAGTTTGTTTCAATTCTTTACACTTCTCATACATGTCTGTTTAAGTAAAAGTGGTGGTTATTGGTTTAGTTTACTTTTTATCTCCGTAAAAAGTTGAAGGCTCAATTAATGTTTAGTTTGGTTAACTTGTATTTCCTGTGTATTAGTGTTATGGTATCATCAGTAGAATTATATTACAGACATTTTTTTCAAACCTTATTATTTTAAACCTAGTTTTCATTAGAGCTTGTAATTTTGCTCTTTTGATATTTTAAGTAAGAGTTTTGAAACACATACTTTTTGACATTAAATCTTTAATTTAAACAGGGGCCCATATCTAAAATATGGCAAACTTATCACTATAAATCCTGACAAGAGCATATTTGAGGATATCATAACGTCTATTACTGTTTTTGTTATGTCTTTAACAATATTTTTAAGTAAGCGAGAAATCTTTAATAGATATTTTCATTAAATAAATCACGTCTTTGTTTTAACCATGTTTGGTAAAATGTAAATTTTAAATAAAATTTAGTTTGTTACTTGACATTTCATGGTCCAATTAGACATAATTCTACAATACAAACAACCAATATGTAAAATATGAGTCAGTTTCTGCTGACTCTGATGGAGTTAGTCATATGGGAAGTGTGGTAGAGTGAGAATTTTTATATGTGACATTTCTCAACTAAGGACATACTTTCTTTTTTTTCCCAGCACTCCTGCTACCTCTCTTCCCTCATTTTCTCAGCTGGGCAAAAGCGAGAAATAAATGATGGAAGAGCAAGGTCTTGACTGTCTGACCCTGAGCCAGGACCTGCCCCTGAGCCAGGACGACTCCTTTAGGGAGCTGTGGGGGAGAGTGTAAGTTGTTACATGGTTATGGATATTGGATAGCCTCTTTACAAATGCCACTGTCCTCCAGAAATGTTTATCAGTGTATTCGTTTTTGCAGAGTGACTGCTTCCATGTCTGGCATCCCATCAACAACTGACATGTCACATGTGGCGTGGAGGGGAGACGATAATATGGGGATGTTGGTAAGAATCTACCTCTACTCTTAGTAAAATTATAATGAATAGCTGTAAGAAAATTTGTCCACTTCAATTGCCCTCAGTATTCCTTAGGTTGTAATCTGAATTTGTTATCTTAAGGAGACAAACTGACACGTTATTTTGCAGCTCATCAACGATCAAGATCTGGCTGAGGAGTTTGATGAGAAATTGTTTGAACTCCCACCCCAGGAGGTGTCAATTAAGGATGGTGTTACTCCCCCATCATCCACGGTTCCGGTCACGTCCGACTACCCTGGCGAATACGGTTTCCAACTTCGTTTTCAGAAGTCTGGCACAGCAAAATCAGTTACTTCCACAGTAAGAAATTCGAGGCCCAGAAGGTCTTAAATTGTATACTGCACAGTGCTGCACATTATTTTAATGAAGATTTTTACCATAATCCTTATCTTTTATCTGTATTGATCAATATTAGACACATTTTAATTTAAGAAATGGTATATGATTTTAAAAAATACCATTCTAAATGCTAGAGCCCAGATTTTTATTTCAGCATTGCCCACAGCAGATTATCGTGCAACCAAGCTTGGCTTAGAGTACAAGTCTGAGTTCCTTGCCTGGGACAAAGAATTTCAAGAGCTAGCCAGAGTTGTGGCACTACTTACTGGCAGACACATTTTCTTCCAGCCACGGTCTAATACTTATAAGTTGATATTCTGGTTCTCCTAGGTGTAATTAAACTCAACAAAATTCAAAAAAATTTATGTCTGAAGGTGTAGTGAACTCACTTGCTCACTTAATCACCTGTAATGTGTAAACAGTATTAAAAAAGACTTTTTAATAAATGGTAAAATCAAATATCTTACCTTAGCTTCATGTTGGGAAATCCATTCTATTGTATCTCATGGTGGCATTCCTGGGCTATCTCATTGTGACGGTAAGCAAAATTTTTAGGTCTCGATTCACTCACAGCATTTGATGAGCCAATAGCATTAATGTCTGTGTGTGCCTCATGCAGCAGTGCACTGCAGTTGGTCAGATATGGGTAAGTTAGGGTGGTCTGCACTGAAATTCCCGCCCCTGACTTGTGCTCCGGTCTATGGGAGAGCTGCTGTCTCGTTGTAAAGTACAGCTCTGACATGATGGGACATGTTCCTGCGCCGCCTTGATCCAGCACTGAAATTGTTAAAACGGGCGATAGCAAGGTAAAGAGGAGTTTTTTAATTGTAAGAAAGTGGTCTCACCGTACTTTCTTTCAAAAGAGTAGCTTTAACTATTTTACCTAGGACAGTGTTTGAATTTAGGTCTTTTAGACCACTTTTGGGATGGATTTTAGACATCAGCTCCTGTGCTTTCAGACATTAAGTTGTATGTATGGCTTCATCCTTGTTCTCTCAGTTCTCAGAGCTCCTCAACAAGCTCTATTGTCAGCTGGCAAAAACAAGCCCTGTGGAGGTGCTGGTGGCCAAAGCGCCTCCTCAGGGTGCTGTGCTGAGGGCCACAGCTGTCTATAAGAAGACTGAGCATGTGGCCGATGTGGTGCGCAGATGTCCGCATCACCAGAACGAGGATCGTAAGGACAATGTTGCACTGAAAATGTTCCTTTTGTAACTGAAAAGTGGTTTTGAGCTAATCAGATTTGTGATTTGAATTTTTTTTTTTTATAATGTTTTCCATTTTAGCTGCTGAGCATCGCAGCCATCTGATCAGAGTGGAGGGCAGCCAGAGGGCTCAGTATTTCGAAGACCAGCACACTAAGAGGCAGAGTGTGACTGTCCCTTACGAGCCCCCTCAGGTACAGCTTCCAATCTTAAAATGTCTTGTTTGACAACTGTCTTGTCTTTAGTACTTACATTTGTTTTACCAGTAAGTATGACCAAAACGGTCCACTTTGAAATGCTCCTGTGGTCATAGTAATGGCGTAATCAGACAGTGGTGTTTTTTTTTTTTTTTTCTAAGGCTAAATTGCACATTCTCTCTAATTTCATAAACCTTAAGAAGCAGTGATTTTAACTTATACTTTTTTCTTGCTTCAGCTTGGCTCAGAGATGACAACCATCCTGCTGAGCTTCATGTGCAACAGCTCTTGCATGGGCGGCATGAACCGCAGGCCAATCCTCACCATCCTCACCCTCGAGACTCCAGAGTAATACTACTTATAATAATATAATTCTTGTAACTGCTTTTTTATTTACATTACAAAATAACTGTATAAGACAAGAGTATAATTTATTCTGCCATCCACATTTAATGTGTTTTGTACATTTTGGAGCTTTACAAAGTGTTTGATAAGATGAGTGTAGAGAGAAGTGATACAGGGCATGGAGCACATGGTTCAATTTGTTCTCATTGTTTACATTACCATGTCTATTTTATGTGCAGCCAAAAAAGGCCTTTAGTTCTTTGAACTGTACTCTTCTTTTCCTTCTTAGGGGATTGGTGTTGGGTCGGAGATGCTTTGAGGTGCGAGTCTGTGCTTGTCCCGGAAGGGATCGGAAAACTGAAGAGGAGAATAGCACTAAGACTCAAAATGGCACCAAGCAAACGAAGAAACGAAGTATGTTTGTGTTGAATTGTGCTAAATTTCCATTCCATCTATTCTGCTTGTTTAAACTTTTTTGTTTCTTTGTTTGAAGAGAGCACTCTAGCAGTTGACTTGGCAAAGAAATCTAAGTCTGCCTCCAGTGCAGAGGAGGAAGAGAAGGAGGTTTTCGTCCTTCACGTAAGTAAAGTTGCATAGTGGTCCACAGCTGGATTTCTGCATCACAGCTGGAATATCTTGCATGCTTTGAATCATTTTCTGGTAATTTTGTTTTTTCCCTGCAGGTTAAGGGGCGTGAAAGATATGAGATGCTTAAAAGGATTAATGAAGGTTTGGAGCTGCTCGATAGAGAGGGGTAAGAAATCCACCAGAACAACTGCAGTGAACAATGGGGGGTGTAAATTTCCAGGTACCTCAAGATTTGATTATGATCCAGAAAACTATGATGCCATTTTAAAAATGCTGATCAAGACAGTGTGATGCACAAGAAATTCTTTTAGACAGTTTGTGTATTTAGGTATCTGTGCGAGTTCTACTTTTTCATAAATACACAAATTAATGTGTGGACTAATCCAGGGTTATCAGTGCCAGTAAGCACAGAGAAAATTGATACAGATAGCTAGATATTTTTTTTTATTTTATTTTTTTCATAATTATTCAAAGAGGAATTGCAATGCATCTAAGAATCAAGTCCATCCCCCCCATTTTAACATTATTTGTTTGTTGTAGAAATTTGCTGCCAGAAGAGGTCACTGTGTAAATGCTTTGTATATACAGTAGGATTCTCCCAACTTTCAACTAAATGTATACTTTGCCACTTGGTACTTTAATGATACTCATCAACATCACTTTGTCATTCATCCTGTTTATTTTCCCTCTCTGCAGCAAAGTAAAAAATAAAAAAACGGAGGTGGCTGTACCTTCTTCTGGCAAGAGGCTCATGCAAAGAGGAGAGCGCAGTGACAGTGATTGAAGAGCCCGTTTCATTGATCATGAATGTCGTTCATGACTATTGCATTGTGTTGCTCTAATACATGAAAACCAAAGAGCATTTTTCTTGGTTTGTTTGGCTGAGCGTTAATTATGATCTGAATTTAGTCAAAAAGAACTCGCAGTTGAGTCAAATATAAGATTACAGAAGACACTGCCGTTAAATTTTAACTGTATTTCCATAAACATGATTTTAGCTGTTTTTCTTTTTTATTTTAGTGATGTTTCTGTTGGTGATTTAAATTTTAAACATGGTGTTGCTCATGGTCAACATGGTCGTTTCTCACATTTGGTTTGGTAGTTAAGGGGCTGGCTGGATCACCCTAAAACAATCATCTCTTGGAGTCAATGAGTTTTTATATGCAGAAATTTTTTACTCTTTGAAAGAAAAAAGGAGAGGAGAAATTCTTATGCTTTTTTGGCAACTAAAATTCATGGAACTTTTTTTTTTTTTTTTTTTAAATTTACAGGATTTACAGGATTTGTTTTTGGCTTTTCCTCTACAGTCAATGTCATCTAATCAGTACTTCAGCAACCAATCACTGTCCGTTGTTAAAACTTTCTGATTACTCACTGCCATCAATGTATATAAACAGCATTGCTTACTTTAACGTCAGTATCAACCTTAGATTATGTTGGGATCTTAGTTTTTATAAAAGAGGTTTATGTTTTTACTATATATTTTTCATTGTTTTTTTTCATGTTTTTGTACTAATTTCCATTTTGTTAGTCAGTGCTATTAGCCAAAATAAATGCTTTATGTCACACTGTGTCTGTGTTCTTTTGGTCTCGTGTTCCTTCCTTGTCTGATTGTTTTGATGCTCTTTACACTACCTTTTCCATATTCATGCTTTGCATTTTTGGAATTTCAATGCAAAACATGTTACAGTGTTCCATGTCTTTGGTGGAACAGAGCTCTGTGTTCGTTTAATAAAATGTTGCTGGACCACACCTGTGTGTGAATATGATAAAATCTCATACTAAGTTTATTTCCTTTCCTGGTCAGAGCCAAGCGACTCATTTGTAGCTTGGGTGAGTGATGCACAACAGCTGTTCCTCAGAAATGAATTTAAAAAATAAATGTACCAATTGTAAACAAGCGTTTTGTGTTACAGTAACTTTCCTCTGGTGAAATTCAAAAGGATTGCGTCATGGGGCGATTGACTCAACAGGAATACGTCTGTATTTTTATATTATGTGGTGAGTTTTGAATATTTTTTTAATTATTTTAACTGATGTTTGCTTTGTTGTAACTTTAATGAAAATATAAGTTGGTGTCTTCATATGTCATTTTCTTAATCTTAAAATGTAAGGATATATATAATCAATAGTCACTAAATATATACATACTTTTAAACATGTAATAAATGTCAGCATTTTTCTTTTTTGTCTGATTCATTGAAGATCATTTCATTTCTACCATTAGTTACTCCACCAATAGTTTTTAAAAAAATTATCTTTGGCACTATACTTAGACTGGAGTCCTAACTATTCATTAACACTGGAACCTCTTTTAGGAAGTCAAGACTGAGTTGTGTCTTAGTTGTTGTGCTTTTAAGGACTCAAGTTGTGCCTTTTTGATGTGTTGTTAAAGCTTGAAAATATATTTTTGAAGGGTGCAAGAATGTTTTACTACCATATTTATATAATTGTTGAGCCAAAACGGCTGCAGGTTAGTCAGGCTTTTACTTTTGAAGTATATAAACTGTATTCATGTGTCGCTTGTTTGTAATGGTAGAACTGTATTAAGGTATTTGTGAATTACAGAATAAAACACCATGGCTTGCTGGTAATGGCACAGTTTAAGCTATGATGTGTGTGTTGTTAGTGGCCTTGTCTCCTCTCTTTGCTTTTCTGTGCAGCACTAATGTTGATGCAGAGCACAGAAGGAGAACAGGACAGAACAGAACATGAATACTTCATCCAGACCAGAAGTCTCTCATGGGACGAGGCAAGGAACCATTGCAAGGTACATTAAACCTTTAAATATTATACATCAAAAGTCTTGAGTGTTGGGAAAAATTGGTGAAGGGTGTGACCTAAATTACTGTCTAGTAATGTGCAACTGTGTGGAGCTGCACAAAAAAACAGTAGCAAGAACAAGAACAGGGCTAGTAAACGAGCTTCTGTACTCACTGGAGGAAATTGGTCCTATGAATTCTTTGTTAAGGCCCCATGGTTGGTGTAGTGGTTAGCACTCTTTCCTTTTTGCAGCAAGAATACCTGGGTTTGTGACCCATTCCAAACAAGGGCCAAACGGGTCATCGGGTTAATGTAATTAAAAGAAGACACATTTACGAGCAATGACTGAAACACTCACTATATTTTTTATATTTTCTTAAAAGCCTTGAGGATAAGATGGATGTTGGGAAATAATCTTTGATCGTTTTTGCTCAGACCAATCTGCCAGTGTCACATCTGTCGGTTTAAAGTAGAGATACAGACTGTGATTAGCTAAAGGTAAAGACTGGAGTTTAACGGTTTTAAAGATTTGTCTGTATGGAAATGAAAATCAGTCCTTTGGCTGGCATGATATTTCATCTTGTTGCAAAATCAGACGTATGTATTTAAAATGACTGTGATCTTTCATATCATATTAGGTCTGTTTCAAAGAGCTGGTGACTCTGACCTCTGACAACATCCAGATCATTGCCCAAAAACTAACCTCTGACTCATGGATCGGCCTGCGGAAGAACATCTATCACACCAGTAATTCCTCCAGTAATTACAGTGATAACTACAATGGTAACTACAACATTAACTACACCGGTAACTCCAGTATGCCCTGGACCCGCTGGAGCAACGGAGACCCCCTCACCTTTCAGAACTGGTATCCCGGTTGGCCTGTGTTGAAATCCTCCTCCAACAGACCAAGCTGCTGCAGCTGCTCCTGCACCTGCCCAGGATTGATGACCCCAAGGCCGACCAGCTTCACCACCAGGCACACAGAATTTACAACCCAAACTAGCTTCACCAGTGTCCCTGACCTTAATATGACTAACATAACCAGCGTCACCAGTGTCCCTGACCTCAATATGACTAACATAACCAGCTTCACCAGTGTCCCTGAACTCAATATGACTAACATAACCAGCTTCACCAGTGTCCCTGACCTCAATATGACCAACATAACCGGCTTCACCAGTGTCCCTGGCCTCAATATGACCGACATAACCGGCTTCACAAGTGTCCCTGACCTCAATATGACTAACATAACCAGCTTCACCAGTGTCCCTGACCTCAATATGACTAACATAACCAGCTTCACCAGTGTCCCTGACCTCAATATGACCGACATAACCGGCTTTACAAGTGTCCCTGACCTCAATATGACTAACATAACCAGCTTCACCAGTGTCCCTGACCTCAATATGACCGACATAACCGGCTTCACAAGTGTCCCTGACCTCAATATGACTAACATAACCAGCTTCACCAGTGTCCCTGATATCAATCTAACGAGTACAACCAGGTTAACAAGTGTCACTGACCAAAATGTGCTAGACTTTACAACGATGGCTCCACCATTGCCAGTTGAAGGAGAATGTGTGTGCTCACCAATGCTGCTACACACTGACCTTGAGCCTGATGAGAATTATATTGAAGACTCCTGTGTGGCCATGCTTAGTTTTGGGGCTTGGGTTGAAAAAAGCTGTTCAGAGCTTCTGCATTTTATTTGTTATGAAGGTAAGCACAGTTTTACAATATGATTTCTACATGGCGTCCCTGCTCAGCTCCTACACTCACAGGAGCCCACTTTATTAGGTATACAGTACGCCTAGTGAACTTTCTGGTGAGTGTATGAGCCTTTATCAGCACAGACACTGCACATGCTCATACTGAGATCCTATTTATTGATACATATTTTAAAATAAAATTCATATATTTGATGATAAAACCAGTATTTTTAGCTTTTACCCTTTTCTGCCATTTAAATGTGGCAGAATATTTTATTTACATGGAATTGTCCATTGCTCAGCTAGTCTTAAATGCGTAAAAGATAATAATTTGCATGTGACTTCTCACCGAACAGTTGTTTTGTCTTGATATATTCAAACGATAAAGAATCCATTTCATCCCCCACATGTCAAAGGTTGTAAATCCAGATGCTGATCCAAAATTTAAAAATCAAATCTATAGGCACACACTACAAATATTCAGCCAGAAACAACTTAATTCATACTTGTTCCACAAAATGAGCAAAACTAATAGCTGCTTTCTACATCATGAAATGAAATTGTTAATTTCTGCATCCTGCCATGATTTATCTCCTCACTAATGTTAAAACCAGAAGATAAAAATGCAGCTCAGTATTGTTCCTGTTGCTTGTTTCATTTGTTGTAAAGTCTTGGAGCACTGATAAGGGAATAAATTGTATTTTTCTGTATTATGACAACTGCAGCTGATCTTTTTTTAAATCTTATTTACTGTATGTTCGTGTTTTTTTTAATTCCCCTTCACAATGATTTTCTCATTTTAAATCCCAGATCGTTTCTTCGGCCATGTCAACGTAACTAATGTGACATCCAGCAGTGTCTCTCTCTCGTGGCTGCCAGCACCTGATGGCGTCAGCCATTACCGTGTAGAGGTCAGAGGTGGCAAACCAATGACGGAAACCAAAATTAATTTGACCACCGACCTGTACAACCTGACAGCAGGCACCCTCTACTTTGTCCAGGTGATCCCTGTTAAATGTGAGCGAGACCTCAACCCACAGGAGGTCTCTTTCTACACCAGTGAGTCACAGCTGTCTGTCAGACAATGTTGCCTTTGCCTCTGTCTGTGTTGACATAAAATGAATCACTTCCTGTGTGCAGTGTGGGAATATTGCCGGGGAACTTGAGGTCTAAACACTGCTATACTGAGAAACACAGAGAAAGTTTTGTGGTGCTGATAAACTGAATCAGCATTTTGTGAGCTCATTTGATAATTTTAATGGACATTTATTCATCTTGTAATGGACATTTAATTGTACTTAAAATTTCCCCACTACAACTTTAAGTTAAGATAAGATTTTTTTTCTTGGTCACCAAATAAATTAGAATTTTAGAAGCCTTGCACTTCAGATTTAAATGTACATGTTTTAAATATCATGCATAGAATTAAGTTATTAGTTTATCAATCATATAATTCAATTTAAAATAAAATTTGCCTCTGGTGATATTTTGTGATTGTTATTTTCTTTCTCTCCTTTGTTGTCAGTACCTAACAAAGTAACAAACCTCACTGTAGCCAATGTGACAGAAACATCCGTCTTCCTGATGTATAACAAACCAGCAGGGAATTTGGATTTCTATCTTATTGAGGTTGATGATAAGCAGAAGCGAAGTAACACAGAGGCCACAGAGGTTGATGGCTTGATGCCTGGGAACCTTTACATATTCACTGTCCGCACAGGAGTCCAGCAAGACAATACATTCAGTGAAGGATCAAGCATCTCGACATATACAAGTTAGTTTATATCACATTAAAATGCAATGAAAATGTTTATTTAATGTTAAATAATCTGCATGTTCCACAAATTGCTCCTTTTTTAACCTTTTTTTCCTTTTATATTTGTTTATTAAAATCATCTAAAACTTAAATCAGTAACACCAAATCCAACCTGAACAGAAACATCTGTGAGCCTTGTGTATTTGTTGTCAAAGTTTATCTGCTTTCTTCTTACAGAGCCTGGTAAAGTTGCCAACTTGAGCGTGTCTGAGAATACCAACATCTCCCTGCTGCTCAGCTGGAGGCCACCAGAGGGACATGCTACATCTTTTTGGGTGCAAGCCATGAATGACAGCAATGGGTATGTATTTGTTAATAATTACAGCCTTATCTCAATTATATTGTTTGTAGGTGGCCATATTGTTGCACTAATTATTGTGAAGATTTGGGAACGCAACAGCATTGCTTTAACCCTATACAGCAGAACATGTAACAGTCAGACAGACTGAAATAATATATTTCTATTGCTTTATTTGTCTTACTATCTTTATCTCTATTAATATATATATACATTTAAACACATCGATGCAAACTATGGTGGATAATTATATTCCATTTTTGATAATCTGTTTAATTGAGTACTTCTTAAATCCAAGCCTACCAAGAGACTCAGTCATTCACAACCTATACAACCTCCCAGCCTCAAGGATTTGTTTCATGAAAATAGATAACTAAAATCTATTTTAGTTACTACTAAAATATAACCCTAACCCTAGAAAAAAATGTATGTAAGACACACATTTAATGTTCCAAATAAACAATTGGACATATAGGTTTAACATTCTTAGTCCAATGTTCCCATCTTTTTATTCTTTCCACCCAACATTTAAAATCCATGTCATGTCATTGTTCAGGGTGCCAATTTCTAAATTTAATCTATATCTGGTCATTTGACAGATCAAAAGTCCTAATCCCTCTCAATTTTTCAAAGCAATGTTATGGCATTGAATATTCTGAAGACAGTTATGACTGTTTTTTTTTAATAACCTTGTATTATTATTATTGTTGATGTTGTTGTTTCTTCTCCTAACAGCAAATTGTTTGATGAAGTAATGAATTACAACTCAACTCAAACTCAGCAGCAAGTGAAAGTAACCGGTCTGCCGACTGGCACCAGGATCACACTCAGTGTGACAGCACTGGTCAATGGGACTCTGAAGGGAGACAAAGTGACCATTGTCAACTACACTGGTATGTTTCTGCAAATTATTCTGCTGCTACTAGTGATGTCCAATGACCAATCCAATATTTTAGTATTGAGTGTCTGTCTATACTGTGTCTCAATCCAGTACTTGTCAGGACCAGTGGTACTCATGGAGACCAAAACGTGGTCCTAGTGAGACACAGCCTAACTGATTAAGTTTATGGCTCAGATGAGAATTGTGGTTCTGTTATGATAAGGGTAAGGTATTAACTGGTTAACTGGTAGATTATCTAGGTGAATGGAAATCAATGTAGTATCCTACGGTGAACAGCTGCACAAGCCTGTCTTTGTACACTTGAGGACAAAATTATTAGCCCCCTATGAAAATGTCATTGTTTTTTAAGTATCTCCCATGTGCTGTTACACAGAACAAAGAATTTTAACACAGCTTTTTCAAACATCCTAGTTTTATTTTGAATGCACACAAAAATTAAATTATTCCACAAAAACCAAAAATTACCGGGGTCCAAATTATTAGCCCCCCTAATGTTAATAGCCTGCAGTAATTTGTTGCAGTTTGTTGTAGTTTTCAACAAGTCTCTGACACATCACCTGAGGAATCCCAGCCCATTTTTCTTTGGCAAATCTCTCAAGCTCCTCCAAATTTGATGGCCTGCAGGCATGGACCTTCGTCTTCAGTTCACCCCAAATATTTTCAATGGGATTTACTGTATGTGTGCCTGGTGCAATGTACCAGGCAGAGAGGACAGAGCTCAGGGGTTCAGAATGAGGCCTCACATATGACCATTATGTAAAACCAGTGAAAGTACTGCTGCTGTCTACAACTGAGCTATATGTCAAAAGCTCTGCAGTTGGAGTAGTAATCACTGATTTCCTACCAGTTAAAAGAATTCCCAGATCTAATCAGATATTTGAGAGTGGGATCAGGGCAGCCCTATCAGCTAATAATAATTGTGCTCTCCTGTGCTGAGTGTCACTAATCTGACTTTATGACTCCATCACAGCTCCTGGACCAATTTCAAACCTGAGTTTACAAACAACACATAACTCCCTCCGTGCCACCTGGACCCCCTCCCCTGGAGGTTGCTCATCCTTTACCGTCATTCTCCAGCTGGATGGTGAAACTGTTGTTAAAATAGAGGGACTGACTGAACCTGTGAAGGAGTTTGTCCTTCTCAAGACTGCAGCCAAATACACAGTGATCGTCTACAGTGTGAGTGGACATCTCCACAGCCCGCCAGTAAAAAGCTCCAAATTCACCTGTGAGTCACTGTCATATTTTCCTCTATTTGCGAGTTTAAAGTTCCAGTCAATAACCTTCTTATAAGTTTGTTAATAAGTATGTATAAACAAGTGGCAGGGTACACCCTGGATAATAACTTTAAAATTCTCACTGTCCAAATCCATTTTTTTTTTTTGTCTTTTCTTTTTGTTCAGTGCCACATCCACCGACTGATGCCACAGTTGTTTCCTTCAACAAATCCCAGATCACATTTCAGTGGAAGGCGCCTAATAACACAGTAAGACCTGGGTACATTGTTCACCTCAACTCCAGTTTCTGGGCCTACAAACGGTCTTCGATAAGGATTAACCAAACCACATACACTTTTGACAACTTGAAATCTGGGACCAATTATACATTTCAAGTGCAAACAGTGGCTGGCGAAGCTCAAAGTCCCCCGTTAACAACATCACATTTTACAGGTGAGGTTTTTCAGTTATTTAGTTCATTTACTTTACATTACAAGTCCACTCCTATAAGCTTATTGTATGATATATAAACATTTTTCAGTTGAAAATACCATCAAGATAATTGTTTTTGGTGCAGTCAAGGAAATTCAGTTCAAAGCAATGTAAAGAATAACTGTTTTGTATTTATTGGGTAAAAATGTAAAATAAACAAGAAGTAGTTCTTTGAAAATGCACACTGAGTTTACATATACTGATAAAACATGATGACCAGGCAAAGTTTTGCATTTCCTGCTGATAACATCTGGAAACAGTTGACTTTTATTTCATGTGCCACATGCAAATTTGGAAGCATGAATAAGAGAATCAGTCCCTGGTTTGACTTCCTCTTCAAACTTCTCTGCTTGTTTCACAGAATCTGAGAAAATGGAAATCAGCCTGTCAATGATGTGCTCATCCACCAAACTTCTCCTCTGTGCAAACCTCACCTCGGAGGAAAGTGTGTTTCACCAGGTATGTCACCACACAGACACATAAACGCAAGGTGAAAGGTGACATGTTTGACTGTTGTAAAAGGGATAGGCAGATGTAGGTGCAAAGTTTTCAGCTTTTTTAAATTCCTGTCCTTTGACGGCTTAATTTAGATGTAATGTTGTGTGTTGTGTTGCAGTTGCAAGCACATTTCAACCAGTCGTTGGGGAATGCAATTTCCTGGAGTCTCAAGATGCAAGAACGTGAAAACACTCCATCATAATTTATTTCTTTTTACAATTAGTGAATATATTTTAAGCACGTTTTACATTATTGTTGTGGGGGGGGGGGGGGGGATAGTAAAAATTATCTTTTCTGTTTTATTGCTGTTCAAAAAATGTGTGTTACAAAAACCAAGGCAAAATTAAAGATGGTAAAGAATACATTTTTGTGGTTGTTTTTTTCAGAAATTGGCTTATAACAGTATAATAATTTATCTGTTCCTTTACATTTTTATTTTACATTAATATAAAACAAAACTGATAAAAGAAACAGAAGATGAGCAATGAAGGGAAATTATTAGAAAAATGCATTTTTTAAAACCTAGGTTTAACACAAATAAATGAGTGAAAATAACAAATAATATTAAAAAATAAGATAAAAAGGTAAATATCCACAAGGGCATATATGAAAACCATACCTTGGAGAACTTACAGTAGGGTCATATACAGGCAAATGAATAATACATTTTGACTGAAAGAAATTGCACAATCTAGAACAAATACGGCCAAGGTGTTAAACATAAACTAGAAAAGCAGGAGTTATTATTATATCTGTATGATGATAAAGCTAGTTTCTGTGGAAGTAGTGATTATTCTTTACAAATGTATTTCACAGCTTTTAGAATTTAATAAAAGAAAAAAAACATCCAGTCTTTAATGAAAATAACAGTTTCAAAGATTAATGAAAACATATTTGCACACTTTTTCCAATGTAAACAAAGTGAAAATCACCTCCTGTTTGATAAAAAGAGATAATTAGTCAATAAGCTCTGACAGATCAGATAAAAACAATGTGAGTGTTATTCACATAAAAAGCACGACTGTGAAAAAGCTGTAATGTCACATTCAGATTTGGTCCAACTCAATGTCCACACATCTATCACACACACACACACACACACACACACAACGTACTGTACATATGAGCTGTCGCAGAGAGCGGTTGTAATTTGAGCAAGGGGGCCGGGTGGTTCCGTTTTCTTCAGCTAAATATGTGAAAATGAGAAAAATGAGAAAATTATGTAATTAATGAGTGAACATGAAACAGTTAAAATGCAAAAGATCAAATACCAGTATGGATCCATTAGAGGGACTTGCAGGTGATGATGAAGAAGAGAGGGAAACACCAGCAGGTCAGTTCCTGACCCAACAAGTGCCAATGTCTTTTATCGCAGTGTTTTTATAAGTCTTTACTGCCTGATACTATGCTTATAGTGTAGGCTGAGGAATAACAAGAAAAGATTCTGCTTCTCTGTCATCATAGTCCAAGACTACCTATTAATTTTCTTACAAAAAAGGTTTTTATTTTAATTAAAGTTACATGTTTTATATGAAGAGGTGAAGTTTAAAACCAGTGCATTACCTGCTTACTTATCATTTTATCACTGATTAGTATAACAATGCTTTTGAAAGGAATCCACTATTGTCAATATTTCAAAATACAAATTGAAATCGAATGGGCCCTTTTTATGTGATACAGAAAAAAACTGTTCTACTGTTCCTACTGTTTCATTAAGAAAAAAAAGTAAAAAGGTGAGTGTGTTATGTCACTTTGACAGTGATGGTCACACTGTTCAAAAAATGTGTTAAGTTGAGATCTTTGCTTTTCAAAAACCAGAAATAAGAAATTTAAATCTAATCACAGAGACAGGATCCTGTCAGATTTGCCACAGGAGAGCTGGAGTGGCTGTAGCCGTGGTAACAGCTATCATCAGCTTGGGACTCCTTTTGGCCTTGGTGTTATTTGGTGACTACACTACATACAGTACAGTATTACTGTACTGTATGTACTGTATGTTTTTATTACATAAAAAATAAAAGCAACTGAGTTTGAAATGCTGCTCTTAAAGTGCTGCTTTTATAAATGCAAAGAAACACTGTGTGCTCTTTAAACACACATGTGAACATAGTATAAAGCAATAAAAGCAATCTGTTTTGGTTGTTGGTGCCAAAAAAAAAAAAAAACTGACATAATGTTATTCCATTAGTGAATGAACTTATTTCCATGTGTGAAAATCCTTTTCTCAGCCATGTGGACGGCAGGGCCGAGGCTTTGTTGGACTTCCATAACCTCAGAAACAGAAGTGATGGAGCGTCTGCAGCAATGTCAGACAGAACACCATTATCTGGAGCTGATGCTGCAATCATCACTGAGGGGGGTTCAGGGGTTCACATACTTCTCTTTCATTCATAATTATTCCCTTTACAGTTTCAAAAAACAAGAAAATTGCACTACCCGTTTCTTTCCTGTAGACTCCAGGTGCAGCTTGTGTCCAGGCAAATGGCATTGGTGGAAGGGTCACTGCTACTTCTTCTCTGTGGGACTTCAGGAAGATCATCAGTGGAACAAGAGTGCCGAGTTTTGTCAGGATCAGAACAGCAGTCTGGCTGTGATCAAAGACTGCAGAGATGGTGAAGGATGGAGGTGGGAGGGTCAGTGGCTGTGGTGGGATGGGACGGACATCCAGCACTACATGCCGTAAGTCCACATCCACTGACACACACATTCAACATGGTGGACAAACACTTCAGTAAAAGGAAAGCATCATAAACAAAGAAAGAAGGAAGACTTGTTTTTAGATAAATATTCTGAAAAGAAAAAAAATACAGACTTGTATAAAGACATTTTCTATATGATTCTATGTTTCCTTGTGATGCTCTTGTGTCTCTGCCTTTTACATCTGATACCAGTAGGGCTACAGTTAGAATAACTTTTTATTATTAGTTAATCTGTCAGTTGTTGTCTTGGTATTCATTTAGTTATTAAAATAAAATATGCTGAATTAATTAAATGTATGTTTGCATTGGTGAATGTATCCATTAGACAAAAAAATATAGTGTGTATTTTATTTATTCCTCACTAAAAACCTTATTTACTCTACACAGCAATTGATTTCTATCAATATGTGACATTTCAAGTACTTATTTACAGAATTTTATCTACATTAGTATTCAGTGACATAAGTTGCAGATCTTTCTTTTTTTTCTTTTTCAAAATAATGCATTGTTTAATATTACATTTGAAGTAGTTTGTTTTGTGTGTCTGTATATACAAACCATACTGTACATGTATTTACATGAAATCATACCTGTTCAATTTTCAGTCCACTTATATCCTTATTATATTGAATTTAAGGTTGTTTTGCTGTGAGATATTCTCAGCTCAACAGTTTTGTGTGTGTCTTTTGAAGGTTGATGGTAGACTGGGACTCTGATCACAGAAACTGTGCCGACTTGCGTGGAGATGGAAGGCTCTTTGTTGTCGACTGTGAATCATTCGGTCCGTGGGTTTGTAAGAGGGAGTTCTGACAGTCTGCACACGAAAACAGGTGATTTAATTTTATATTCATTTATTCAGTTTTCTTGCATAAGACTGAACTTTTCAGTGATAAATGTAATGGAAATGTATGACCAAAGAACTCTTTAGAAGAAGAGTTTTATATTCATAAATTTTATTTACATACAAAGATACGTTCGTGTATATTACAGTTAACCTCTGTCAAATGATGAAGACAACAAATCGAATCAGATAAAGACATGTAGTTATATAAGACGTTTATTTTGGGTTAGGGTTAGGGTTATGTAGATTGTGCATTGTAGATGCAGAGTGTATACATGTTCATGTCCAAATGTGAGTGTAACTAAAATGGGACTCAGCCAAGCTGATTCTAAATAATTCTGCTTTTTTTCCCACTGTGGATTTTCAATTTTTTCTTGATCACTATGAACTTTTCTTTTTTTTCTTTTTGCAGCTTAATACATTTGATATTCAGTGTCAAAATAGGTGAAATAGACATGATGGGAAGTGAAAATGTAAAAATTCTGTTACACCTTGTGAATTTTAAAATATAAGACTGGATATGCTGCCTTAAAAATGTAATTCTTCCTATTTAACTTTCTTGTACTTTCTTGTCCAGTTTAACCTCATTTCCTTGAAGTCAAAAAAGAAATTAAAAGCGGTAAAGCTTTTAGGGTGCATTTTTGTCAGTTCAATGAGATGTTATGTTGTGGGATGATTTTCAGGAGTGTGTGACCGTCCAGCGGTGCGAACAGAGGGTATAGTTTCTCTTTAAAGATTCCAGTGAAGGTGTGAATGTGGGATTTTTTTGCTGCATTGTAGAAGGAGATTTGGCCACCTTCGTAGTCTATGTGGATTCCCATACGTTGAGGGACGAGGCTGACCGACAGCTCTGTCTCTGGTTTAGTGCAGGCATAGAACCCGTGTGTACTGTGCCACAGAACCCAGAAGCCTTGCTTTGGGGTCATGGGGAACCTCCCTTTCCGTTTGGAGTCGGCTGAGGTCACCCCCAAGCGCCAGTAGCCTTTGTTAGCTATGTCCACCTCCCAGTAGTGGCGGCCACTGCTGTAGCCCTCCCATCCCAGCACACATGGCCAGCTGTCAAATCGCTGAGAGTTGTCAGGTGGGTCCGATGCAGAAAGTCCCTCTTGAACCATACGCTGGTCATCTGACAGCCGCAGCCACGGATGGTTGGTCATAGCATCAAGAAGCACCTCAGCTGTTAGGAGCAAAAGATGAATTAGCTTAACCACTTGTAAATGTGAGGTTTGATAATGGTGAATCAGGGAAAAGGGTCAAGGCTGTTCTCTTACCTTTTTCACTGCAAATCCATCTCCAAACTGCAAGTAGAGAAACACACATTTTATCAAAGCTGCAGGAGGGAAATTGTTTGAAGAGGTCATGGGATGGTTACCAGGACAGAAGGACAAATGGATACCATAAATGACATTTATTAAAAATTCACCTTAAATGCACAGTTTGTAATTTGTCTGCCAGGAGTCTGTCAATTTAAAACAAAACCATAACAAAAGACCTTGCTGGATGAATCGAGGGAATTGTCTCATTTGTTTCCCCTGTGTGTTTGTACTTTATGAGAAAAGCTTTCGTGGCAGAACATGCAGCAATTGAGTAACCATGATCCATTAGTGACAAATACACACAATTAAATTAAACAATGGCTTAACTAGTACTACCAAATATTTCCTTCCCAACCCTGAGGTGTCATAGGTGTTTTTCTCCCATAATTTAAAGCAGAGGCAGAAAAGCAGATGACCTCATTAAGGCAACAAATTTAAACTGTCTGTCACCTTCAAAAGAAATACAGATTGTTATGGATTTAAAGAAAGTTGGAAATGTTTTGGCTACTTTTTACCCAATTCATCAAAAATATATAATGTTAGCCATTTCATTTTTAGATATTTTAATGCAGAAATGTTACATCTTAAAAAAATATATGTATATGTGTAGCATATTTTGCCTAATATTTATTTTGCTATTTGGGATGCTGAATTTACTAAAAATTGAAAATCAGGCTTCACTTAAACTGCTCACAACAATGTGCAAGACTCACATAAACATAGTCATAAAAATAATAATAAAATGCACACCTGAGTTGGGGATATATCCTGGAATTCCAGCCTTTCCAGTTCTTTGCTTTGCCAGTAACCAGACTTGTGGAATCGTCCCCTAAAAAGGTGAAAGAA
Source organism: Brachirus orientalis (assembly GCA_016785285.1). Lineage (NCBI taxonomy): Eukaryota > Metazoa > Chordata > Actinopteri > Pleuronectiformes > Soleidae > Brachirus > Brachirus orientalis. Next base: position 79,887 of record JAFBJR010001469.1, on the reverse strand, counting down.
AAGTTTGTAGAATTTTTTTTTTCTTCTATGATTCCATTTGGCTCTATTTCTTTATAATTTAAACCAGCATTTAGCTATGTACACCGAATCATCTGCTAATCATCATCTGAAATGTGTATTTTATCTGGGTAATTACTTACGATAAACCTAATCTCACTATCTATGAGCAGGGTTCACTTAGATCACACCTTACCTGATTTTATAACCTGGACAATATGCCATAATGTGGCCTTGAAACACCTGCATGACTTCTATTTTTGAGTTCAAGACAATGAGTTTTTCTTCTTTTGCAATGTTTCACATTTCTGTAGTTCATTTCTGTAAGTCATCTGGAGCTCACCGTGCTGTCTTCTTTAAGCAGAGACCAGGTGATGAACTCAAGCAGGTTGACCAATCTCTTTTTCTTGCGACCCAACATGAGCAGCAGTTTCCCGAGCTCATTGCTCGGAACACCACAACTCTGCATAAATGTTAGAAGAAAACTTACTTTTTCTGAGTTATATGTCAAACAGACATGATGAGTAATATCATGTTGTTGTTTTCTACATTTCACCTCAGTCACCTTCTGCAGCTCCTTTGCCCAATCCATGATCCTCAGTTGTGCTTCCTCATTCGCATCCTCTTCTCTTTGATTTTCTTTACTCACAGACATCCAGGGAGTTTCCTTGAGGAACTGAGGACACAAAAAACAGTAATTTAAAGCTTGTGGATACATGGTATATCTATCACACATGGACTGGCATTTTTGCTAACCTTGTCGACATGGTGGAGTTCAGCAGCCCACTCCAGGATCAGTTTCCTACTCTGCTCAAGACTGCACTTAGCATGTGGTTCCAAGCTCTGATCCTCTTCCTTACTGGTACCTTCCTCTGGATCACATCCACCCTAAGAAAAACACTAGGCCACATGCTGTCACATACACATTTAAAAATATATCGGTGTCTTACTATTGCATATAAAGAGTGAATGACAAATGACAGTAAGCTCATGTTGGTAAAATGTGAAATTCAAAGCCATACCTTAAAAAAAATCAGACTATTAATTTCTTAGGTCCTCCTGTTTAAATATTAAGTATCACTTGCTTTAAAATGTGTCAGATTTTATCATGACAAAAATGTGTCTAAAATCATATTTGCCACAGAAAATTGTCATATATGGTCCATAATATCTCAGTCCTACCTCACAATGAGAAAGTCATGTAGCTGGTTTATAAAAGACTCACTAAACATGTTTCCTTTCAGCATCTCTTCCCTTAAAGCTTATCCAATTTTTGCAATCATAATGTCTGCTTTGCTTGAACTCATTGTGCACTAAACAAAGTCTATTAAGGACAAAAAAGGGTAAAATGACTGACTGACAAACTACAGTAGCATCAAAATCACAAAACCTCAAACATAAATTGTTATGTTTGATTTACACTATAATGCTGCTGAATCACATTTTCCTTCCTTTACTCATGCAGGTCCCACCTTGCAGACTTGGTCCACCTGCACTTTCCAGAGTTGGATGAACTGCACACACTCCTGCAGGCTGCGCAGATCCTTCAGGCTGTTCTGTCGAGGATGTTGCTGCTTTAAAACACATCAGGTCAGATTACATTTTTTGATTTAAGTTAAGTTTTGATAAAAGTTAAACAGCCTCAATGGGAAGGTTTAAAAACAGGGGAATGTGCGGTTTAATGAGATCACCTGTGAGTGTTTGGTGAAGTTGCTGAAGTGGGCAGGTCTGTTGGGGGCAGAGCTGTGGACCTGGACGTTGACGTTGGGCTGGGTCCAGTGCACCACCCCCACTGAACTGCTTTGGTTGGAGCCGTGGCCGCCTAGCTCTGCAGAGGAAAACAGTGTCCTTAAAACCACAGATAATATTGATTCACGCTGATTTACAACAAAGGCGTCCTTCAGAGGTTGTCAATCCAGAAGAGAAGTCCAGACAGAAAACTCAGATTATTCGCCTCTGAGATTGACTTGACCACATGATGAACCTTATCCTTAACCTTAACAGATATGATCATTATCAATCCTGGTCAAATTTTGTTTTTGATTCAAGACCTATGATGTCCTCACTGATCAAAAAAAAAATTAGTTATCAGACGTGCATATTGAAGCAAAGGTAACAATTATACAATATTGATGAAAACATACTTTTGGAAGTTTTCAGGATGCTGTTCATATTGATGGTAACTTCTGCACCCCTGTGGAGAAATCACATAAGAAAGGTCAAACCCTTCGTAGGTGTAATAGTACATATAATAATGGCAAAAATATATATATTTTTGCTGTTAATTATAATATCAGATTAATGTACAGATGCATCCATGTGTAAGCATATGACGTAATAACACGCAATATATCGCATGTTGTTTACGATATTTAAAGATTTTTCTTTATATGGGAAAAAATAAAAAGTGTTAAAAATATTTCAAAATAATGTCAAAAATAGCTAAAAACATTTTCATTGATTTAACTGTACTGTGTAACCAAAGCATCCTGTCCTCTTTAAGATATCCTTAATGAAATTATTTTTTTTAAGTGACTTCACCTAAAATTATGTAACAGGCTTTTATTTTTTGTATTTCTGATCATTTTGCAGTTTATTTCTGCTGTAAAGCACTTTGTAATTTGTTTAAATGAAGTCTAAAACTGTCAAAAGCACCACACAGTGTAGAGTATATAAAGTATATAGAGTAAATGAGATGACGGTTGGTACCTGTTGTGTGAGGGAGCACTGGTGCAGCTCTGCAGGTGGAGAAGACTGAACGGCTTCTCATGCTGCTGCTGCTCCAATCTATTTGTTCCTGTCCATGTTTCCCTGATCTTTGGACTCTTGCCCTGCCATTGTTGACCATAGTGGCAGGTTTTATCAGAGCGATATTGCACTGCAGATAAAAAAACCTCATAAATCTATAATAAAGCTTTGGCCATAGGCTGATATTATGTGTAAATTCCTGACAGCTTTAGTCATATTTTCCTCAAATAGAATTGTGTTTTATCTTTTATCGCTTTTATTGCTTTCTTCTCCATGTTCTTCATTTAAGTAATTACACAAGTATTACAAGAATTTAATCTAAACAAAAGATAGGCAAAAACACATATAAAATATATAAACACATTTAGTAAAATCCAACATGACTCAGCTCATAGATTTACTGCAGATTTCCCAGTCTACATTTACTCACTGATGTCCTGGTGAACAGCAAGACTATACAAGGAAAAATAAATCTTTGCCCATCAGCATTAAAGTTTACGACCATATATGTCACCATCTTTACATAACAAGAAATGTGAAATTGTATTACAACCCTTTTCTCTAAAACTGCCCAAAAAACAGTATAGTAAAAAATGTGGCTAGGTGTTTAATTTAAATTTATATAAGTCTCACAAGTTGACTTTATACTGTAGTTCTGTAATCCAGTGAAACAAGTCAACTGTAGTGTTTCACACATTGTTATTTTAAAAACAAAATTAACAAATGTATAGATTAATTGTTTAAACCAATGATTCTTAAAATGTTTATACCAAGCACCAGCTGAGAAAATATTGCAAGAATATTGCAACCTTTTTGCCATTACTAGATTATGGTGACGTGCTGTATATGGGCACTTGAGCAAATGTTTACAGTCTTTAAATACTGTTTATCATTGTGCCCTTAGATTTGTCACTGGTTATTATGTCACTCATCACTGTGAACTCTATTTTAAAACTGAATGGCCTTCTCTGAATGTATGCAGACATACACACTGGCTGTTATTAATCTATAAGGCTCATCTTGCAGTGCCTGTAAATTTAATTTATTATTGTGACTTTAACTCCTGCACTTTAAATATTAAGCAAACTTTTTTACACTGTTACATTATTGTTTTGATCAGAATTGATTGGTTGTAACCTGTCTCTTAAATCTCTAACATTTATTATGACATGTGCTGCTGACATCTTAGCCAGGTCACCCTTGGAAAAGAGATTTTGATCTCAAAATTTTTGAGTCAAGATGATACAGAGTTTTAACACTGTTGTAAAAGTCAGTCTTGGGCAAAAGGTGTGGATCAAAGTGTCACCATATTTAAAAAATAAATTGACACAAACAAAAATACTCAAACCACTTCCTGTACAAGTAACAAGCAGGTTTATTTTTTTCCAAAGGCACCATACCTGTGACACTAGAACAAATCTTAAAAAAACTGAATTAACATTTTATACTACTGAGAAATTAGCAGAAGAAACTTGTTTGCATTTATAAAAGTGGCATCACATCTCTGATTCAGGTACGGAGCAATCTACTGTACAAACAAATATGTACAAGTAAATGCATATTTTTTTCTGTATGAGATGTTCTCAGATATTCATCTTTTTTTGTCAGAAACATTTAGTTCCAGTTGTTGAAGAACTGCTTGAAGATGATGGTCTCCTTCCCCTGTGGCAGAATCTCCACCTGCAGCACACAAACCATCATGCACCACTGTATGTATCATTAAATGCACAGTAGGAGATTTTCCACATTGGTAAATGATTTCTACGTTTAACAAGTTACCGCACCAGGAGACAGTTTATAGGCACAGCAGCTGTAATGATGTTTACACGTGAGCTTTTCTATAATTGTAAAAGTTTGATTGTAGCAGGAAAAACATAAGCAGCACCTGTGTTTTCATCCTGGGGTACTTCATTTGTTCGATGAAGTTATCTGCCATCTTCAAGGCCTCGCACTTCTCCTCAGCATTCGCTCCGTTACCTGAGAATCAGTTGGTGAATGACATTATCACTCATCAATCAATATAGCAGTTTTATAACACATTAAATGCAAAGTGACTCACAAGAACACAACAGGTTTTAAAAAAAGAGCATTTAGATTTAAAGATAAATGCATTAAAAAATAGAAGAGAGAAATAAAACAACTTACATCTACAGTAACAGAGATAATAATTATCCAAAATCACCAAAAGCCTTGAATAATTCACTAAACAAAAGATTTTTTATTTTTAGTGCTAGCATTTCAGAGCTATCTATTTCTGCTCTTTCCATTTCAATCAGGGTCAAGAGGCAACAATTTAATTAATTTGGTATTCCTTTTTTTTATTTGGAAAGCACTTTGTTTTATGGAGCAATTGAAAAGTGATATATGAAGTACATACAATTATTATTATTGCAGCATGGATCGTGGATTAATTTATGGACATATGTAAATATGTTATATTTCCATCTGCACTCTTTGCTCCTTGCCTCACTGTTAAACCATTCATCATTATTTCCCATGATGCTCATTAAAATTTCATCCAACTGGACACCAAATATCACGATCAGCATCCAGCTACTATCACTTTCCTCGGTTTTACATTTCAGAGAGCAAATGTTTGCAGGGTCACAGGGGGTCAAGGCGACATTTCCTCACCTTTCCAGACGAAGAGCTTGCCATTGGCACCATTGTCCAGGATGAAGCAGTCATCGCGAACCAGCAGCTCCCGAGCAAATGGGCTCTTCTCTGAGACTTTGGTTATGGTCATGGAACCCGTCGCGTCAGACACCTGTGGAGGAAACAGACAGGATTATAAGGGATGTGAACGGGCCAATGACAAACAACAAAGGCCATTGGCTTTGAAGTGAGAGAGAGAGAGCACCTGAGAAAATCAGTCAGTATGTGTCCATGCACTGTTAAAGGTGTAATACATAACATTTCACTCTTTAAATCTATAGAAATCTGGATTTCTATTCAAACTGTCTCAGCTATAATTTCCAGGACAAACCCACTATGAAACATCAGTGAGAAAGGAAATATTCACAGCACTACTAATTAGCCAGTGTGCAATCTTTTGATTTTCATTTAACTAATTATGAATTGTGTCTATTTGTCACTAATGGATCATTGACATTTGCTGTGCTGAAGCTCTCCCCTTAATGCCATCAAGCAGAGTCTTGCTCAAATGCTCTGGTGTGGATTTCACCATGTTTTTCCTCGCTATTTTCTTTTTATTCTATGTTCTGGCTTTGTCTAATATTTCTGTATCACAGCTTGGGGGCACTGAGGTCTGTTTGAATACAGTACGAATACAGTATACAGAAATACAGAAACATTACATATTTCAATAATGTTAGTCCAACTGTGAGTAAATTCAATTTAGTACAATTGTAGTAAGACTAACAAGTTTAGACAAATTTTAAAAGGTCAGTTTAAGCACAGGTTAATGTTAAAGGGCTAAATCAGTGCAGTTTTCACAGCTGTACAGATGAAGTTACCTTGTAAAGTGAGGCAGAGTTTGAAGCGTCTGCTTGTCTGTCCTCCTCTAACGTACTCTCTGCCAGCACCGGCATCTGACCAAGGACCTGCTCATCAACACAGAAAACATTATTAAAAATGCAACATAATATTCTAAAGTGTTAATTTTTCTAATTTAGTTTAAAATACTCCTTTGCGAGCCACACTGCTAGCACTGGTGCCTTATAGCAAGGAGGTTGCTGGTTCCAGGCCATTCTGTGTTTTTCTGAACTGCCTCACTGAACTGTAAATTTACATGTTCTCCATGTGTGCATGTGGCTTTTCTGCAGGTTCTCTGGTTTCCTCCCAAGTCAAAAACACTGGACACTCTAAATTGCCCATGTGTGAGTGAATGGTGGTTTGTGTCTAAATGTTGGCCCTGTGATGGACTGGTGACCTGTTCAGGGTGTACCCCACCTTTTGCCCTATATGTCAGCTGGGATTGGCACCAGCAGCCCTGCGACCCTCATATAAGATACAGAACATCTACAGAACATTGCTTGTAAAATGGACGTAGTCTTCCAGTTTCAAAACCAAGTCAAACCAAGGTGTGAGATTTGACTGGTGCTGCGACAGTTTTTGAAATAGGAAGTTCACAGATGCCGCCTGCAACCAGACTCCTATTAGATGATGCCAGCTCCTATGTTCTATTTTCCTCTAAATGGGAACATAATTTGCAAAACTGGCATCATGTTCTGTTGAAAAAGAAACTATTGTTTGAGACCATTAAATGTTTTTTGGCATTAAAAATAAATCGAAAAGTAGAAGCTAATTTTCCCACAGAATTCCAGGGCATTGGCCCCCTGGTAGCTACTTAACTTATTCCATCCTACTTCTTGGCCTTCACTTTAAAAATCCAAAAAGACTACATACATTTGTATATACAATCTTTGCACCAGAATGAATGATCATAAAATATGAGTTCCTTTTGTGTCTGTATTTACCTTGAGCATCTCTTCGGGCTCCTCCCCCTCATTGGCATCTATGATTTGGGCTTTGCCGTGTCTGTCCGTGTCCCGAATCAGAGAGGCGATCTCACGCACTTTCTGTTTCTCGAATATGTTGGCTTGCGACCCGATCCACGACACAATGGTCTGGAAAGCAGAGATGCAGCATCAGGAACTGGCACTTAACTTTGCAGCTGTACATGTCCTTCAATTTATTAAAACTCCCCAATCACACAAAGGCAAAGCACAAGTTGTGATTACATAACGTTACATTTTTATGATATTATGTCATGTCCCTCTTCAGGCAAGTGTTATCACCTGTCCGAGGTCCAGGATGAAGCAGTCTCCCTTGTTGAAGCTGTTCCAGGACATCTCCACCTCCTTGGCACGAATGTTGCGTTTCCCTTTGATCTGGTACAACCTGTGCACTATCCCCGAGCCCTGAGACCTCCTGAAGCCCGACTCCACACCTCCCTCCTGAGAGAGAGACGTAGGGTGGGGGGCATAATCATGTAAGAGTATGTTTTTTTATTGTTTTATCACATTTCTTAGGTTTAGCATTCACACAAACAGAGTGACACTTTGGCACGGAGGCTGTTATGTGCTGGGTGCTGTGACACAATAAACAATAAAGCAATAATAAAAGAAAAAAGTTCAGATAAAAAGAGATAAGCCAAGAGACATATCAACATGACTTCCTTGTGAATGAAAACATCCATCTTAAACATCCTTCAAATTTTTACATTTTGATTGAATAAGTTATAAATTAAATTTTGCTGCATGCATGATTCTCTAATTATGGTTGGTTCAATATTAACAATGTCTAAGATATTTCCTTGAAATGTTGTTACTTATTTCAAGCAGATCTACTGTATATGCATACATAATATGTTAAATTCCATGTTATTATATTTTTTAACTGTGTATATGTCTCTAAATTAGCCTTTTCAAATATTTATTTTCCTTACACAAAAATTGACTGGGTATTAAGCTTTTTTTACAGAAATGTGTTGAGTTTTGCTTTCAAAACATATATATTATTACTTTTTATATAGCATTAAGAAGAACAATATGAATGAAAATTATAAATAAGAAATGCAGATACAGAGCTATATGGTATTGATAATTACTAAAATAATAAAAATGACCAGAAACAGTGAGTAACAAACATCATCAGGTACATTTTAAAAGTGTTCTAAATTAAAAAACAAACAAACAAACAAACTGCAATTTAAATTTGTCTTGTGCTTTGTTTGTTTATAAAGTGCAAAAAAGATAAAAGCTAATTAACAAACTCAGGAAAATTATTAAGACAAAATTAGAAAAACACAATTAATTAAAATGTTACTGTGAACCCGTAGTTTAAAAATAAAAAATGTTTGACAATCATATTTCAATTTTCTCCAAATTCCAGAATAATGTTACCCACCTTGTAGCTGACCCCTCTAGGGAAGAGCACCATGAACTCTTGGGACTCGTAGCCCTGAGCCTCCCTGTGCTGGACGGGGTCACCACCCAGGAAGTTGTCCAGCTGAGTGGCCAGCATTGCACACGCCACCTGCTCGTCCCCAGAGGACTTCTCACCTGAAGCAAAGAAACATTAGTCAGAGAGGTAAAATGAAATACAAAGTAAAGACTTTTTCCACTCAGTCCTGGGAGAGGGAGGAAGCAAACAATGCCTGAAAAGGATAATTGTATTTTATTTTAAAGTGATTATACACTTATGCAAACTTACTTATGGGTATAAACCCTATTAAATATTACACACTGGACTTTTGAAGTGTCTAAACTGAGAGAGCTGAGTGAGTGTGACAGGTCATGAAGATATGAGATGTGGACACAGAGCGATAAACACACAAGTGATTAATAGTAAATGATCGAAGGAGGGGTCAGAGATGCTTGTTTGAGCAGAGAGTCCTCTTCAAGCTGTGGCAATCCGCTTTGTGTTACCTAAGCACCGGATACATGCTTGAAATAACAGCCACATTTGAGTACTGTAACAGTCCTCCTGCACTTTTAATGAGCTCTGCTCCAAAGCCGTCCCTGTTTCCCTTGGGACCTCCCTCCTTCTTTATTTTTCTCTCTCTCTGTCTCATCATCCATGCATCCCTCTCCAGTGAAGCTCTCACCACTCAAAGTGATACAACAGGTCAGTGTTGTGTCTCATGTGTCATCACCATTACTGAGAAGGTTATTAGCCTCTTGGCCGCAGCACTGTGTCAGGGTTAGGTGTGTAGTAAGCACATGACAATTGGTAAACAGTAAAACAGAAACATGAGACGCATCGCTTTACTCTCAGTTAAAGTCCAGTGTGTGACATTTAGGAGACAGAAACAAAATATAGTTACCCATAAGTACACTATATTTGTGTAAATATATATAAAAACTTTAAGATGAAATCCCTTTCATAAAATTAGTGTTTGTAGCTTTAAGGCCTCTAATTCCAAATAATTATAAGATGTGATGGCTACACGGTTGATGTAGTGGTTGCCTATGCAGCAAAAAGACCCAGGTTTACCTCCCAGAGTCCAACAACCTTGCAGAGGTTAATTGGACACTCTAAATTAACCGTAGGTGAGTGTATGAGTGAATGGTGTGGCCCTGCAGTGGACTGGCAACCTGTCCGTGGTGTTCTTGTGCCTTACAATATGTCAGCTGGGAATGGCACCAGCAGTCCCATGACCCTCACATGGAGAATAAAGTGGTAGACGTTGAATGAATATAAGGTGCAACACACTCTTTTTGCACACCAAGGGACGCTGTAATTAACTAAATAACTGATAAGGACCATAAATAAAGTCAGTGTCAAGAAACAAAAACAAAAAAGTACCTGGGTATAGTCAACACTGAAAAAGAGAGAGCTTGTTTGGTTCAGGAGCTTCAATTTTACCACTTTACTGCTTCAAGATGGACTTTACATCTGTCTGTCCAACACTTTCAACATGTGAGGAAGGACCTGCTTGAAAAAAGGCTTTCACAGTTTCCTGACGTCCATTGGAAAGGGAGGAGTGAGCAGAGGAGTTTGTTTACTCTCTGCAGTTTCACCATTCGATGTCACTAATTCTTAACACTGCCTGCAAAGCTCAAAATGGCTACGAGCACACATATTTTCAAAGTGTTTCATGGGGTGAGTTTGTCACGAAAATTTGTGAAAAACTCACCCCTCCATTCCATGGAAAGTGTGTACTATGGGACTATAGTGGCCTTCACAAACTACAAACCTGCTTCAGTATGTTAAACACATGTTTTGGCTGGTTTGTCGTTTTGGGCTGCTGTAGAAAATAGCTGTGCAAGATGGCAGGCCCTTTCCTTAAGTATGCAAAAAAAAGTCTTACTCTGAGGTTACAAATGTATTCACATATACAAAACTAGTAGTGTGTAGTTTATTTGATTTCTGCCAATAAACCCTTGTTAATGTTGCACACCAGACCTTTAATTAAAAATCAGTGGTGTGGTGTTACTGATGCTGAAATTAGATGCTATTACTGTGTAAGTGTGAAACACACAGATACACTGGATGGTGCATCATCAAGTCAGTATCTTAATGATGCCTTTGATCACATTGTTTTTTTTTCCTTCATGTCAGACACATCACATGATTTATGCTTGGCACCAGAGAAGAAGACAAACCCTGAGACGAGAAGGAAACCCCTTCATATGATCCATATGTGACTCCTGCCCCTCACCTATCCACATGTAGATGTCAGCTCCCTGCTCGCCGCGGTTCTCCAGCACCAGGTAGGAGTCCCCATTATAAAATGCTCCCACCTCTGAGTCGTCCAGCAGCACGGCCTTCATCTTCTCCACCCTCCACACTCGGAGGCCCTGCTGCCGGACCTCTGGACCAAATTGTCCTTGAGCAGCCTGGAATGGGAGCATACTGCAAGAAAAGATCAAAAGAAATTAGACTGCTGTGACAAAAGGAAAGAAGAAGTAGGCTGAAACAGGAAGCGTAATTTGTGCCACTCCATTTGGGAAAAGATATGTCAAACCTGGGTTTTTGGTTTGTGTAAGCAGAAGTGAAAGCAGAAGTCAAATCCACAAAGCTCTGCCAAATACAGGAAAACCTAAATAGTCAGGATCAGACGATATGTGTCTATTTTACTAATGCTTACTTAAAACCGTGTGTCACTTTTAAATGTAAACAACTGTACATTAGGTACAAACCAGTGCCTAAGGAGTTAGCCTATCAGCTACACATGATTCTCTGGGTCTCGGTGTTCAGATCTTGTGTCTCCTGGTGACATTCACACACTGCACACAGGAAGTTATCCGTTTTATGTATAGACAGAAGGAAGCAAGAGCAACATATGCTAGTAAAGCGAGACAGTTGCAAACAGGTGACCATGAAAAGTTCAACAGTTTGATGGGATAAAGGCTTCATTTCCCCCCTGCCTGCCCCAGTGATGTTGCTGTATACACTCCCTCAGTTAGGTCTGACAGTGTAATTCAGACTTTTTCTCAGATAACCTATAATTTAGTTCTCAATGTAGTATATTGTAGTAGACAGTGGGTCACGGCGAGAGTTTTGTTGTTGTAATTCAGAGAATACTTTAATGTCAGTCTCAAAACACAGGACAGCTCAACACTCCCAACATTACCTCAGTACCATTCATTATATCACTCGTGCTTTTTAAACATAACATTTCAGAGCAACGTGCATCATGAAATATAGCTCTTGATCTACATGAATAAACAGAATAAAAAACTGATAAAAGTGTAATTTTCTCAACTGACCAGAGAAATATTTCTACCCATAAAACCTCATCTTATATTCTTCTCTTGCTTCTCTAAGAGTACGATAAATAAATCAAATTGCTTCAATAATTTCGCTTGACAGAGCCTATTCTAAGATGGACAAATAATGTTATATAATATTGTTTACAAGGACCAAACAGAGGCAGAAAATACCATTAAAGACAACAAAAATGGCAAAAGTTACATACTGTAGCTTTAATATTTCACGCATAGTCATTTAAAAAGGGGAAGGCTCCTGTCGATGTGATAAACACTATCAATGCTGTTTATGTTGCTGCCATAAAGACCACAGCCTGCATTTCATCCCTTAATGCAACACAATACCAGACAGGGCCGAACTAACACAACAATACACTCATGTCATTGCACAGAACCAGGTGTGGCTATATATACATGCTGGATCATGTCACCTGTGAGAATGAGTCACTCTTCTCTCTATCTCACACACAGAAACGAGTGAAAAACAAACTGTTGAAACACAGCAAGCTTTGTTGTTATTGAGTTACTGCTACCTTACCTTACTAAAGCCAAAGAAGGTGGTTTCGTTTGAATAAGTTAAAATATTAAATACTTGTCATATATGAGGATGTATTTTGTGCTCATATAATGCTTTTCTTATCAACTGTGTGGAGGTGTGAGCATCTGTCTCATGTGATGCCGTGTTGAGTGCATGTTGAAAAGTAACAGCAAAGCTAATTTTTTTATGTGGAGATAATATCACATATCGCTCAAGTAGGAACTGCTGTTATCTAATAGGAATATACTCTTAATATCAGCTAAAGAAGACTATAAGATGTGGTTGAAGGCCCCAGAACGGACTTGATTATTTTATGTCTGGGTACTGAATTGATTTTAATGGCAAGATTGTTCACATCTTATTTTTGTTGCTTGCTTCAAGGTACACTTGCTGGCCGTTACAATAGTTTTTAATTTCATTTTATGGCCTTAGGCAGCTCGACTGATAACTCATCAAAAGCTTCACTGTATGTGATGGGAATGGGCTCAGATGTGAGGTGGTTCAAAGAAGGCCATTAGATTAAGGAGGACATTGCTATCTACAGAGGAAGACCATGACAAGTCTTTGAAGGTTCCTGAAAACATTAGAAAAAGAGCTGTTTCGAACTTTATATCTTCATAACTCTCACCAGCCAACATCCATCTTGATAAAGCAGCATTAGAAGATTAAAGATGATTATCATCATCTGTCAGCAATAATCCACTGCAGTCAACTCTTACAATAGCTGTTAAAATGACTCATCAAACAGCAGGAAAAACAATCAACAATGTGGTTGCTCATACGGGATGTCAGCAGCAGTAGCTCCAAGGCTCAAACCAGAACAAGTGGTGGAGCAGAGTGAGCAGAAAACAAGTAAATAAGGAGAGGGGCTGAAGAAACAAAAGAAACAGAGCCTGAAGCAGCACGTCCAGGATGCCTCGAGTTAAGGTTTCAATGCTTGTTTTGCCACTTAAAGAGTAAATAAGGAGGCAGAGGAGAAAACAGGGGGCCTGGTCCACTTAACTGTATGATCTCCTGAGGTACCTGCGGCATGCTGTCTGACTCCAGCTCCATTCTCCCTGTCCACTGGAGTGTGAGTGTTTGTGGTTGGAAGGAATCAAGAGGTTTGTCCAGGAGAAGTGTGTGTGCTCATCTGGCCTGGTTAGCTTTATATATGCAGGAGGTAACAGGAGCCTGCATGATGAAAGCCTACCTGTAGCCTGTGGCTAGAACGCTGGATGTAATGTGTGTGTGTGTGTGTGTGTGTGTGTGTGTGTGTGTGTGTGTGTGTGTGTGTGTGTGTACTTGTATTTGTTACCTCTTTAGGACCTTTTCTGGCATCAATAGTCCTCATGGACTAATCAGGCAGAACCTAATTTCTGAGGAAGTGGTAGTTGTTTGAATTGTGGATTGGTTATGTTTCTGGTTATGCATTGACTGGTTATGGTTATGATTAGGGATATTGCTTTGTTTTGGCTGTTCAAGTGAATGGAAAGACAGTGTTTGTGCATGTGTGTGTAGGGGAGTGGATCGGGTTCCTTGTTCCTTGAATAGACTAAATACCAATCAGGTAATTACTGGGAGGGCAGGTTGTTGGTGAAGCCGGGTATTGATGGGACAGCTGGGACACTTCACAGATGGAAGAGGTGACAGACAGAGAGTGCGAAATAAGGAAACAGAGATGGACACAGGGACAAAGTGAACACATGAGTGAGGGGACAGAGGTACAAGTTAACAAAGAATGGAGAGAGAGTGAAAGAGAGACAGTGGATGGACAAAGACAGATGGATAGAGAAAGCAAAACAAATACAGAGACAAAGATGGACATACAGACAGAGTAAGAGACAGAGCCACAGATGGCAGAGTGGGCAAACAAGGTGGACAGAGAGACTGAGGACAGACAGACAGATGGACAGAGTGTCAAAGAGTGATGGAGAGGGAAGGTGGTAGAGTGAGAGACACAGATGGGGACAAGGAGAATTATATGGACTTTTATGGACATAGTCTGCATCTCTTCCTGAACGCATGAGAAGTCTGAGGCTGTTACCTCTTTAAAACCCCACCCTTACAGTGAGGACATTGTGACACAGCTGCAAATTAAGATTAGGAATCATGGTAGGAAGTAAGACAGGGATGTAATAGGAAAGGAAATTAAAGGTTATTTGGGGGTTTCCCTTCTGATAAGAGAAAATTGCAGCAGAGAATAAACGCAAAACAAAAATATATAGCAATGGAAAGATGGATAAACTAAAAAAAACTCTTTGTTCCCTCTGAGCTGAGGGAATGAGCAGGAGAAAAAGATAAAAGTAAGAAAAGAAATATAAAAAGTTGGTGAAGTGTGAGACTATGGAGCAAAGAGTGCAAGTTAAAAAAAAAGATTTAATCTTAAGGCTTTACCTTAAAGGTGAGTCGGCAGTGAGACACGTCTGAGCAGAGAGCAACCAGAAAACCAGTCATGCAAGGAGCAACACGTCCCTTTTCTCTCTCACACAAACACAAGCTATTTCCTGATTCAGTCTGTGGTCATGGTAGCCTGGCCCCCTCCCTCAAACACAAAGAGCTGTAACTTGATTGAATCAGGACTTTAAGTGAAGTGTTTAAATCATCCGATACAATCACTGAGATTTTTGGACCACCATGTTTTACATTAACATCTAATTTTTGATGTGAAGGCTACATAGGTTCTCTAACACACTTGGAAGCAACGGGTGAGGTGAGGGAAAAGTAAACGTAAAATGTAAAAAATGAAAATTCTAAATTTTACGACAGTTGTGCTGCCAGCGTGTGAATGGGTGTGAAATATGTGTGACAGGAAAATGCATTGTCCATACATGTGCTGTATGAAAGTGTGAGTGAATGGGTGTGAATGTGTGAAGCAGCTTTGAGTGGTCATCAAGACTAGAAAAGTGCTCTATAAATACAGACTATTTACCAACGAAAGGCTTTTTTTTAAGCTTAATTCGTTTTATTCTTTATTTGAAAGCAATTATTCACTTGTACAAATATACTTATTAGTAATATATTTAATTACTGCCGATAAAAAATGTTATACACTGAAGCCTTACCTTTAAACTTCTTTATTCTTTTTTTCTGACTGTCCTTTCATCAACCATCTAGGATCAATGACTCAGGTTGACAAATATCACCATGGAAACTGACCCAAATATACTTACTAATAACACATGCTTTATAGACCATGTTTTATCTCCGGAGGAGTGTGTTTTAATATGTTAAGTACATAAAGCTTCAAAAGTCATGTTGTTCACATGCACATAACTGTAAAACTTGTAGTACTGTACTGTAGTTAATTTAATTTTACTTATCTTACCAATAATGTAAAGCGCCATCTGAATATTGTGTTAATGAGATTACAGCTGTGGTCAGAGGTTCACAGGTTGTTTTCACATGTAGATTCTGCTGGACCTCACAGTGACTGTATGTTGGCTGAACTGAGTCAGGTGGTGACTCTGGTGACATTAAATGGCAGCAAATGAGGTCTGTCCTGTCTATGGTGGTAGTTTGAGAATGAGCCTGATTTAGAGAAGAACTTCCTGTTGGTGAGCAGGTGAGTTCACAGGGAGGTCAGAGCGCCCCCAAGAGGAAGGACTATTTACATTTGACTGAAAAGCATTAGGCAAATATTCAGGACTCATCAGGTAAATAGGTGATTTCTTAAGATAATATAATTACACTAGGTGAAACAAGTAAATTGGAGTATAATATTAATATGTGATTTTGTCATCCAATATGAAACATTAATGTTAAGTAAGGTTTTTTTAAGATGACTACATTCCTTATATGAAATATTCAACTGTAGTGAAACTAGTAATATATGTCAAATAAATCTAGAGCACAAATTACTTCATTTATGAGGTGTAGTACAACAGGAATAGTAGATTTTCTTCACTATTTTCTTTTCCCCAAATGCAAAAAAAATGTAAAAAATATTGTTGCACAAACACTGATTACACATACAGCAGTTCTCCAGTGATAAAACAAAGACAGACACATGTAGTAAAACTTTTATTTTTTATTCAAAGTCAAAAAAACTAAAAGAACATAGATACAGAGAATGAGAATGAAACCGCGTAAATGATCAAATGGAACAAAGCAGGGAATGGGAAAAATGTTTCCATTGTCATTAGGCATACAGATGTGTCCCTACCACAGTCAAAGTGGGTCATGTGAGAAAGCAGCCATATTAAGAACAAAGTTCACACTAATGTAGTGGGTAAGGTTTTCTTTTTTCTAAATAGAGAAGCCAAAAGTGCCGTTTCTTTGGACAATCTCTGCTTGAAAGAAAATAAGCTGTTTCACAGGACAAAGGTTGCCCTCTAGTGTCTCGAGGAGTGAAAACACCAAACTCAGCACTGAACATTTTGTCCTTTGACTTAACTGAAGTGATGCCACAGCCTGGTGAAAGTGTGCACCATTGTGTACAACTGTTTTGTGAAAAGAGCAGTCGACATAGTGGCAAAAAAAACTAAAACTGGTGGGAAAAACAGGAAGAAGGTGAAGAAAAAAAGTCTTGCTACCCCTTTATCCAGTTTATGAACATGATCCTCCTGCAAACAGGTTTACAAAGTCACCAAAAGCAAACAAGAGCCCCCCCCCCCCCAAAAGAAAAAATTAATTCTTATATTTTCTTTATTTATATTCACACAGAATAGTTGTTAACTTTCTTAAATAAACTGAATAGTCCAAATAAACCTGTGTTGTTGATAAACATATCAACTATTAGAAGTGGGATGCAGATTAGCAACAAGTGGGAGGGGGTTTGAAAAGACAGAAGTCCCAAAGTGGAGATTACCCCCAAAGGGAAAAAAAGTACAATTGGGACTCATGAATAAAAACACCACCACCTCCAACAGGTTAAAGGTGCTGTCCTTCGGGTGACCACAGTGAGGTGATGGGGTTTCTTCAGACACCTCTCTTTCTCCTCCGTGGCTCCTCAGTTGTTCTCTTCATCACTGTCATCTGGGCTGATGGCTGGGCTGTACGTGGGGGAGGTGGGGCTGTATCCGGGGGAGGTGGGGCTGTACGTGGAGCCTTTAGGACTAGTTGGCGAGTATGTAGGAGACGTGGGTGAATACTTGGGTGAGGTTGGGGAGTAAGTCGGGGAGGTGGGGGAGTATTTGGGGCTGGTGGGTGTGTAGGTTGGAGAGGTCGGGGAGTAAGTCGGGGAGGTGGGGCTGTATTTTGGCGTTGTTGGGGAGTAAGTGGGAGAAGTAGGGGAGTACTTGGGCGATGTTGGAGAGTACTTCGGAGAGGTAGGGGAGTACTTGGGAGACGTGGGAGTGTACTCTGGGGAGCTAGGGCTGTATGAGGGGGAAGTCGGGGTGTATTTGGGTGAGGTGGGGGAGTATGAAGGTGAGCTTGGACTGTATGAGGGTGAGCTGGGTGTGTAGGTGGGAGACTGTGGGGTGTAACGTGGACTGGAAGGAGAGTAGGATGGAGAGGTTGGGGAATACGATGGAGAGGTGGGAGAGTAGTTCGGGCTGGTCGGGGTGTAGTTGGGAGAGGTTGGAGAATAAGAGGGTGATGTTGGAGAGTAAGAGGGGGAGGTGGGGGAGTAACTGGGAGAGGTGGGAGTATAGTTTGGCGAAGTGGGGCTGTAGCTTGGACTTGTTGGCGAGTAAGAAGGAGATGTAGGGGAATATGAGGGGGAGGTGGGGGAGTAAGAGGGAGATGTGGGAGAATATGAAGGTGAAGTGGGCGAGTAAGAAGGCGAGGTGGGAGAGTAGCTGGGTGACGTTGGGCTGTAGCTCGGTGATGTCGGGCTGTAGCTTGGCGAGGTTGGAGAGTAGGATGGAGAGGTGGGGGAGTAAGATGGAGACGTGGGGGAGTAGGATGGTGATGTTGGGGAATAAGAGGGGGATGTAGGCGAATACGAAGGAGAAGTTGGGGAGTAGCTGGGTGAGGTGGGAGAGTAAGAAGGAGACGTTGGGCTGTAGTTGGGGCTGGTGGGAGAGTATGAGGGAGAAGTCGGGGAGTAGGAGGGGGATGTGGGGGAGTAGCCTGGGCTCTGAGGGGTGTAGCCTCCGGGGGAGCGTGGCTCATAAGCTGGGGAGGTGGGTGAGTAGTTGGGTGACATGGCTCCACCTAAAGATAAACAGAAATCTTAAGCTGAGGAAAGAAGCTCCACCCTTCGGATATTTCTTTGTCTTTGCAGTGTAGTATATACTATTTACTACATGCTTTATTTGTGTCAATCAATTCCCTTATATACAGCATTGTGACAGAGGTTACAATTTGATGTAACTGTAATTTTTTTGTTTTCTAGTCCTTATGATTTGAACAATTAATGTATGAAAACTTTCTGCAGTGTCTAACCTGGAGATGGGATGTATGGACTGGCCGGTCCTGGAGATCCTGGAGACCCAGGAGTTGGGGACCAGGCTGGGGAGTAGCCTGGGGAGAAGCCACTTGCGTCTGATGCTGCACTGGGAGAGAATCCTGCTGCCCCAGGGGTCATGCCGCTTCCTAAATAATAGTAATAAAATAAAATGTAATGTAAATGAATACATGAAAGCCAGCAAAAGGAGATGAACCAAGTAAATTTGGACATTAACTCACCAACACTGGGAGACCAGGCACCGTAGGCAGGCGTAGCTCCTGTGTTCCATGGTGTCATGGCAGGTGACATACCACTCATGGGGCTGGGCACTGTGCCAAAGAACATTCCAGTAGCTGCAAAGAGGAAAGAAAGGGATCAAAGCTATTACATTATACCTCACGTAAACATATTATGTTAAACAAATCTCTCCACTTACGTCCAGCCACGCTGATGCCAGGTATGTTTGTTGGAATCTCCATGCCGTATTTACACTTCTCAGCATCCAGGAGCAAATCAAAGCAGCCTGTACCAGCTGGGGCAAGTTGACCAAGCATGATGTTCTCTGACACACCTTTCATGGGGTCACTTTCTCCATGGGATGATGCTTCCATCAACACATCCACCTTGAGACAAGAAATCAAAAAAGAGCAAAGGTAAATGAAATTCCTTACTTCAATCATATCATCTACAAACTAATCTTGATCTTCTAACTAATGTTTTTCACAATGGTTATTTGAAATGCTTAGTCGGTTAGTGGGGGGTTTCTCAAAACTGTGGGATGAGCTTCATGGCAACATTTTAATAAAAACAAAATAGCCACCATTGGTGAAATTAGTTTCTACTGAAACTATTCAGTAAGTATCTTCTCACCGTCTCCTCAAAGGAACACTTCATCAGTGGTCCTGTGTCTTGACGGTTGATGCCGTGACGCGTGATGGCCATCAGGTGACCGCGGCACGTCATGGTGTCACAGAGCAGAGCCAAGTGACGGTAGTTGACATAGGAACCATCAAAGGAGATGACATGGTACAACTCCCTCTCCAGAGCCTTTCGCACAGCCTCGATTCCCAAGACCTGTGTAAGGGTAAAGAGGCAACGAAAAAAAAAAGAAAATCAAGGAAAATTTAACGTCATTGTATTACCAAGACAAAACCATTTAGCTTTTGTACCGTGAAGATCTCCACAATGTCATTGGAGGTGGTTCTGACGGGATCCACATCCTTCTCGCTGAGTACTCTCATGAGACTCACTCCGTCTGTCTCAAGGATCCACTCCTGCAGGGCCTTGAACTCACCATCTTCAGTGATTATGATCTTTTTCTTATTGTCAGTCTGAGGCAAATGCATGTACACCTGAGGGAAAAGAGTTTGACTGTTGAACTAATAAGTGAGTATGGTACATATACAGATGATTTAGAGGGTAAACTGTGTATACTCCATTACCTTGCTGATCTGCTCAATGCCTTGTAGGGTCATATCTGTCAGCATGTTGGACTCGATGCATCTCAAGAACACATCGTCATCCATTTTGTCTACCACCTCCTCATCCTCGACAAGAAAAATACAGTTCTGTGTGATTCATAATGCAACAGTGAAGTTGTAATCATTATCAAAGTATCATCATGACTTACTTCTTGGAATTTGTTTTCGTCGCTGTTCATGATTCTGATTCGCAAAACAAGCTTTTCTGCATTGTCATCATTGAAGATACAGTTCAGATCATCTCCAAAACCTTTTAAGAGAGAGAATAATGGTAACATTAAGAAAATAAAGATCTTCACTTCTCTCAAAGTACAAAGTAGGAGCATATGTAGGCAGCCAACCTGCATTGATCTTCTCTGCAATCTGCTCCATAGTGAGCTTGCGGTCAGTCATGTGCTTGCGGTCCAGCTCAATGCGCAGCAGCCACGGGGAAATGCGTGTCACATCAAAGTCAGGCATCTCGTAGTAGACATTTACCCACTCCTGGTCCTCGGCCACCACAGTGTTCTGAGGGTTCGGGTCATAATAGATGGCAGTGTTGGCTGTCACCTAAGGGGAAAAAAAGGCACATTTTTTAATGATAGCTTTTAG
Source organism: Brachirus orientalis (assembly GCA_016785285.1). Taxonomy (NCBI): domain Eukaryota; kingdom Metazoa; phylum Chordata; class Actinopteri; order Pleuronectiformes; family Soleidae; genus Brachirus; species Brachirus orientalis. Next base: position 59,037 of record JAFBJR010001469.1, on the reverse strand, counting down.
AAATTAGAAGTAAATCCTTCACTTTTTATGACAGATACATGAAAAGTTCACTAGTTTCTTTGGCAATGTTTTGGCAACAGTGCAGTAACTTTTTTACCTTTCGCAGTGTGGTGTGCTCCAGTCTACAGAGAATGTCCTTGGCCCTCTCAGCGTCACGTGCTGCCTGACCCAGCAGGAAGACAGTAAGTGAGGGTGTCTTGGGCCTCTTGGAGATGTTGATCAACTCCTTTAGACGTGGCACACCAAGTGTTACATTCTTGGCTGACACACCGGCATAGTGGAAAGTGTTTAGAGTCATTTGAGTGGCTGGCTCTCCCAGCGACTGGGCAGCTAGAGCTCCAACCATTTCACCTGGGTGGGCCTGATGGAGTTGAGAAAATTTGATTATAACAGCTCGTGTCCATAGTTTAATGTGAAAATGCCTCAGAGACAACCAATAGCTCTAAAATTACAAACATGAATTTGCTTCACTTACAATGGACTGGTTGAACTTGGTCTCTATCTCTCCTAGCAGCCAGTCAAAAGCTTCAGTTGAAAGGCGGAACTCCTCTGTCATGCGCTTGGAGCAAAGCGTGGAGCGCAGGTGGATGTTAAAGAGCAGAGTGGCATTCTGCTGGGCCTGTCTGCTCAGTGGGTCGTCCCCATTCACAATCACCAGCTTTTTACTCAACTCTTGAACTCCTACAGAACCAAATACACATCAGAGTTTTTTCCCCAGGCAATATTATTTCTTGTTTCCTAATATAAGAAATGTCAAAAATATTTGAGCAATAACCCCTCAAGCTCTAATTCTATAAAGTCAGCTGACAACATGTTTCACAAAATCCTCTAACTAAAAATGAGGACTAAAGTAAAAGTGGTGACTTAATGCATTAAAAGTCAGTGGCAGGTTATGTAGAACATATTTCACCTACAATGCCTGTACTCACCCTCCACCACTCTTAGTGGATTCAGGTCTGTTGGGGTCCGAGTGTTGATGCGAAAGATCTTCTGAGCGTTCCAGATCATTCTGGCCAGGTTGCATGGCAGCACCACCTACAAATATTTAAAAAAATGTATCAAAATTGTTTTGTCCATGTGGCAGAGCCACTGGACTTTATGAATGTGAGCACGGATGTGACTACTCACCTTACTATCTCCAGTGGGGAAAATCGATCGAAGGGTGTCCCTGTCCTCCTTCATCTTCTCAAACTCCCTCTCTAAAACACTCTGTACATGAGCGTTGGTCTGGACATCTTTAACTACGTCTTCTTGCAGGATCCGCCTCAGTGCACGCTCGTTTGTGCAATCAAATCGGAATCTAAACAGATTAGACAACAGAATTTAAGGTTCTTGCAACCAGACCAAGCTCAGTATCTTTGGCATGAGATTCTTTCATGTCCTAGTTACATACATATGCAAGTATAGGAGTGTGTGACTCACTTCTTCTCAAATGCCTTGTGTGAGGGTTTGACTGTTGCAAGATTTTGAAACTCCACATTCTCTCCTGCCAGGCCGTCCTCACCGTAACGCAGCTGAACCACCTGGTTGATAGAGTTACGCACTGTGCCGTCGTACTTCACCATTACAGACTCCATAGATTTGATGAGACGACGCTGGATGTAACCTGTTGAGGCAGAACAGTTTCCACACTGCAATCAAAAGGCTTTTTCTGGGAACAAAAGCTCACCAAGTCCGTTGACACTCAGATGACTTGACTCACCAGTCTCAGCAGTCTTGACAGCCGTGTCAATCAGACCCTCTCTGCCTCCCATGGCATGGAAGAAGAACTCAGTTGGTGTCAAGCCGGCCAGGTAGGAGTTCTCCACAAAGCCTCTACTCTCAGGACCATAGTCATCTTTGATGAAGTGGGGCAGTGTGCGGTGTTTGAAGCCAAAGGGGATTCTTTTACCCTCCACGTTCTGTTGCCCCACCACAGCAATAACCTGTATTAGGATAGATTAGGGGTCAACAAAGGTAAAATCTACAACTGTATTCCTCATAAAGCTCATAAGACAAACTCTTACCTGTGAGATGTTAATCTTTGAACCCTTAGAACCAGCCACCACCATGGACTTGAAATTGTTGTACTCAGACAGAGACTTCTGGGCAGACGATCCCGTTTTGTCACGAGCATCATTGAGAATACGATTAACCTGGTTCTCAAAGGTCTGCCTCAGTGTGTTACCAGGAGTTGGCTCTAGCTCGTTGTTGTGGGCTTTCTCAATGACCTGGGAGGTGGAGGGCAAAAGTAAACACAATTTTCTGTACTAAAGTTCCCATGAAAAGCAAATGCAGCCGTTTCAATTCTTTGTCCTTACTTCTATCACATCCTGTTTGGCCTTCTTGATGGTGTTCTGAATGTCAAGGTAAGTTTTGGCATCAGCGATGGAGTCACCAATACCAATGGAATGACCTGAACAGGATGTGAACAAAAATGAAAATACGTGAAATAATGACAGTATAAACCGTTTGCTGCTCAAATTCAGAAAGAAAATTTGCTTAAAGCTTATTATTAAATACTTCCATTATCAAGACTCCTTGGAATTATTGTTGATTTAAGTTTTAATTGGAAAGAAAAAATTGAGTATATTAGTAAGTAAAAATAATACATTATTAGTAGTTTGCTTAATAAGAACTGTCACCACACCCCTGACTTCTTATAATAGTGAAATATAGTTCGCAGAAGTACTTTTCCTATTATTCTTTACATTTTGGACCTCCAGAAATATTTTGTTGGGCTGGAAAACTGGTCAGAGTCTCATTTGCCCCTTTAAGAAACAGATTTTTGCTGTTTGTTTTTCAAAATATGCTTTAATTATGAGATATATATATTGAAGTGAAAGGGAATATTTTAAAGCAAATGTACGAGTTCATTCTTATTCAACTTGGCTTGCAGAGGGAAATTCTCTTCAGGATTGAGAGGTGTCATATTATGGAATATCACATAGCTTCATTTTGATTCCTACTTTTTTTTATGTACTGTGCTAGACGAGTGTTGTCTATGAGCATGTGTGTACATATGTACACATACATTTTAAACCTTCATTTTGGATTAAATACAACCTATTTCTCACTTCTCCCTTCATTACATACATCTTTAATATTTGTGTATTTTCTTGTGCAAAAAAAAAAAAAAAAAGTTATGTAGGTCTTTTGTTTTACCCTCGATGAGCAGCCAGTTGTTGACCACAGTCTGAATGTTGGAGTAGAAGAGTCTGGTGATATCATGGCCCATTTCCAGGTAGGAAATGTGAACGAGGGAGCCAGCTGATGTTCCAAGAGACTTCTTGCACAGGATGCCCATGATCAACTCACCATTTTCCACTATCACCTATGTGAATGGGATAAATGTGAGTTTCTTCACATTGTAAACCACTTCTGTTCATTAAGCTAAAACATTTAATTAATCAGGGATTTGCACCTTGGTGTCCCCAGGTGAGATGTGTTTGTATGGACCGCTGTCCTCGTCATCAGGGTGAGTGCTGTGAGTGCGGATAACATTGATGTGTCCGGGAATGATGAGACTGAAGATTTGCTTGCCTGTCCACAGAGGACGTGGTTTGAGGATGGCCGGTTGAGGCATTTTCCCATCCCAGGTGGACAGGAACATGAGGAGGTTCATGACTTCACCCTGTCAGAGTAAAACATACAGTGAGTAAAAACATTCTCACAATTGATGGGGTTATTGTCTGAGATACCAATAATGCCCTCACCCTCTCTAAGAACACATCTCTCTTTGTGAATTTGCGTACAGCTGTGAGAGTGTCCTGCACAATTCCCATGACAGGCCTGTTAGACTGGGGTGTTACAATCATACGCGGCACCATGGCCAGCTCCTGAATCTCTGCCCTGGTCTCCAGGGACTGAGGCAGGTGAAGGTTCATCTCATCCCCATCAAAGTCAGCATTGTATGGTGTAGTGACACTGCAGGCAGAAAAGAAAATAGTATTTTCCAACTGTTTTTTTTATAAACAGATTACAGCCGTTTGTGTGGAACCAATAAAACTTGGATGAAACGTTTGGAAAATTCTGAAGAGTGCAGTCAGGCGCTGGATAAATTACTTCTGTGACAAGCGAGTGAGGTCTGGTCATGTGGTACCTGAGGTTCAGTCGAAACGTAGACCAGGGCAGAATCCGAACCCTGTGTCCCATCATTGACATTTTATGTAGTGTAGGTTGCCGGTTGAAGATGACGATGTCACCATCACACATATGCCTTTCCACCTAAAGAGATGAAATACATCTGTTTTAACTAGATTACAAAATTTTACATTTCTGTGGAATGGAAGGGATTCCTTGTTATATTCTACATATACAATGCATTTTTTTCTTTTGGCTTAATCTTGCCTTGTAGCCAATCTGCAGATGAAGGTCACTTGGTTTGGGATGGAAGCGGAGGTCAATTCTGTCTCCATTGTCACGTATGATGTATTTAGCTCCTGGGTACTGGCTATTGCCTCTTCGCACCAGCTCTTGCAGTCTAAGAAAAATGATTGGAACTTGTTAACATGAAATTTACCTTGATGAAAGTTTTGTGCACATTGCATGAAATTTAGCCTGGTAAATCTTCTGGAGCACCTGTCAATATTAAATGGTGTGACAATTTCTGGGAAGGTCATATTGGCTGCGATGGATCGGGGCACTCCCACTTGATCGATTTGCAGGTTGGGGTCTGGGGTGATGACGGTTCGGGCTGAGAAGTCCACACGCTTGCCCATGAGGTTACCTCGAACTCGCCCCTCCTTTCCTTTTAAACGTTGTTTTATGGATTTTAGAGGACGGCCAGATTTTTGCATTGCCTGATTGAAAAAAAAAACATCAATTACCACAATAAATACTTTGTGCAAAATTATCTAATTTTATATTTAAGGCACAGAGAAATGCTCACATACCCTTGGCAGGCCTGGCAATTCGTTATCCACCATTGTGGCTACGTGAAACTGAAGCAGCTTTACATCCTCAGCTATTACATGAGCTGCTGCACCACTCTGCTCGTTTCTTCTCAACTGGTTGTTTATTTTAACAATATCCGCAAGCTTGTGGGTCAAGTCATCCTTTAAAACAGAAGTCAGTTGTTATCCTACAGTGTAGCTCTCACTCTCATAGAAACACGGCATAGAAAAGCAGTCCAGAACAAAAACATTCAGTCTGAGTTTTTTTCTAACCTTTATATTAAACCAGACGAGTCACACTGAGATTAAAAATCCCTTTTACATGAGTTGTGAGCCTCTTACCTGGTTGCGAGCAGATCCCTGCATCACTACAGCAGGCCTCACAGCCAGTGGAGGCACAGGCAACACAGTCACAATCATCCATTCAGGCCGGGCAAACTTGGGGTCCATGCCCAAGATGATATCCTCTTCATCTGAGATGCGTTTAAATATCTCATGTACGCGCTCAGGACTCAGCAGGATTTTCTTCTCCTGTGAATCCTCATTGACATGCTTCCACTCCGCGTACAGCTCCAAGCCAGTGCGTCTGATGCGTGGCTGGTAGCGCCCACAGCCACCATGACCCTGCATTGGTCACAAAAATAAAAAGTTGAGGTAGGATGGGAGAGTTAACAGCCAGGAAATGACAACACATAAGCACATAATTATGGCTCCACCCAAATACCTTCTCCTTGGTGAGATCCTCTTCATTCTCCTGCTGTTCCACTCCAAATTTGTTATCCATTTCTTCACCACCTTCGCATATATTTTTTCCTTTGCACAGCTCATAGACGTGTGTCAGACGCTTTCTGGGCTGGCCTTTAGATTTCGCCAAGATGTCTTTTATTTTAGGATTGTTCTTGAATAAAAACAAATAAGCATAGTAAATCTGAGTGAAAATAAATACCAGACAGGACTTTGAAATATTAAAAAGACTGAAATTAGACCTTAACATTAAAAATATCATGTGGACTTTTAATATTGTTGTGAAGATACTTACCGAATCAACTAATAACTTGGAACAGAAGAAGCAGACACACCGGAGAACCTTCATGATCTTTGTAATAAAGCAAACATGGAAAACTGGCTTTGCCAGTTCTATGTGCCCAAAGTGACCTGGACATTCTGTCATGTTTCCTGAGTGAACACATGTAACTTACAGAGTCAATAAATCAACAGTCAACTGATGATGAATAACATGATTTAACAGGATATCTACCTGCACATGTCTGACATCGTCCAGTTCTTTCAATGACACCTTGTCTTGGGTCCATGAGGCCACCAAGTTTAGGACGTCCTCCTTCTGTTGTTTCGGGGTATTTAATACCCCCTTCTGTGACAGACATCCGTTTCTGGGGAGATTAATGGTAAACATTTACTCAATTTGATGTTTCAGTAGGCAGTTGTTTACCGTCACTGGCTTAATATTAATGCCATACCTATTTTTTTCCACACCTATATATATATATATATATTTAAACATTAAAGGTATAAGTGATGAAAAACATACACTTGAGTGATGCACCAGTGCAACTGTTACATAACAGCTCAGTTGAACTATGAAAATCAGTATGTTGATAAGTCTGTTTGTCTAGTGATCGTTGCATGTGAATACATAAATTATCCAAATTATGACAACCTGCAATGTGAAGAACTTAACTAAAAATGCAACACATTTTTTTTTCCTTTCCTCTTATTCCTACAAGAGACACAATACCCCATCAAAAAAAACATGTCCGATTTTTTTCTTCTTTTATTGTTTTAACTCGGGAGAAAAAAAACTAACCTTTCTGACAATGTGATGAGGGATAAAAGTGAATACTTTTTGTCCACAACAAATAGCTACAAAACAAACACGATGGATTCTGCTGGTGGGCCTAAAACTTATAATACATAAATTAAAAGGGGGTTTAATTCATGTGATAGCTTGGAATCATTTTTAATAATGTAGTGCTTTAAGTTTCGAACTTCCTGCTACATGCTAATTAGCACAAGCGCCACTAGCCTGACAAAGCTAGCTAGGCTAGGCTAACAGCAACAGCAAGCATCTTTGTTGTATACAGAACCATGTACATGTTAAATCTACACGATAAATCAGCTAATTGTTAAAAGTAATGTGCGTGATGTGTCAAATACATTAAAAAAATCCCCATAAAGAAAACCTACAAGCTCATCTGGGCTGAGGACGCCGAATTGAACTCTCTTGATCGTGCGCAGTGGGCATGCGCTGTCGCCGGAGGGCGGTCCGTGCATCCTGTCTATTCAAAGAGACGCGTTCTTCCTCGGCACGCCGCTTTGTGAGCAGGAACAGCCTTTAACTTGTCACCGTGGGTCTGGTCAGGCCGCCAACGGTGACCGGATAGTCTCCGAAGGCGATATCCCAGGGACCTCAGCTGTCGGTTGCCTTTATAACGTAATTAATTGTACTTTGATCCCTACTGCGCTAACTACTGACTGTTCCCCTCCCTTTTCCTGATCTACTCGCGGGAGCGCTCTAAGCGCTTCTGAACGTGAATTGGCTCAACGCTTGTTTATATAGACTGAGTGTTACTACGGGGTTTCACACTCAAAAAGACAGGGACAGAGTCCTTGATGGGTGGGACATAGGTCTGTGTAGTAAAACGCCCATTGGCTGTTTAATACAGTTACGTAAATAAGTCCTTTTATCATGCACACAACCAATAAAGTTCCGCGTTGTATTTCGTAAACGAATCAAAAATGAAGGCGGGTGTTGATCCGTTCCTAGCTCACTCCTATTGGCCTTATTAAAACAGCGTAGGCGGTACTGTGTGTAATTTGCATTCAAAATATGAATATGAAATTACAATGTTCGCTATTCGCCCATCATCTCATTTATATTGAGTAGTGGTGAGCAATGCACAAATGGATGCGAAGGATTGAGCCTTCTTAGAATAATTTCAACAAAACCCTCCCCGTTTCCGATGTTTGCCGAATGCGGCCGATGTGGAATTCTTCCCAGAGAGCAAAAATAAAAAAAATCTCTGTTGTCTCGTTCGTCTCGCTCTGGATCAGCCTGGGCTCTAAGAAAAGTGGCTCAGGGCTGAGGCCTGTAAAAGACCGTTTATGAAACTGGAAAATTGTCGAAATATATGACAGTTTCGTCTCAAAAACACTTGAATATGGATTATCTTTCGAGCTATTATAGGGGCATATCGACGAGCCGCTTTTTTACCTTGTGGATTTTTGGATTTCTGGGACTTTTGTTGCAAGCCTCGGACTCACCCGCGCACGATGGCCGGCCAGAGGACTGAATTTTCCGCAGGGCCTGTAGGAAAGTCTGGGAGAAGCCTCGAGTATTCGTTTCTCGCGTGATCTCAAATGTTGTTGTTTTTTTTAATTACTAATATTTTTCACTAATGCGTGTCATATGCTGAATCTTTGTCTGGTTATATTATACGCTTGTTTTTACATTTTATGTTGTCCTTAAAGAGTACCATTTTGTCGTAGGCCACGTTTCAAAAAGCGGTCGCAAATGCTGTCGTTTTGGCGGTGAAGTAATATTTGTTCTGTTTTTGTTTGATTGTCTCTTAAAATTCATTTAGTACAACGTATGAATATTACGTGGTAGCGATAAAGCAGTCGGTAATTCGTTTAAAGTCCAATCTAAGTATTTATGCGTTGTCGAAGTGTAGCTGGTTAGCCGGACTTCTTCGCCTTCAACGACGGTATGTTCTTCGCTGTCTGCCATTTTACACATCCTCAGTATTGTTTATAATGTCTTTTTTTTTTTTTTTTTTTTAAATAAATAAATATAATTTAAATGTTATTGTGTTTCCAGTAAGTCAGAAAGGCACGTCAACGGACAAACCGTTTGGATAGTTTCTCACCAGTTAATTTTTAGCTAATTAAATTCCTGGTCATGAGAGCCACACTATATGGCGGTGTTTATAGTAAGTATGTGTATTTATACAGTGATGTTGGGAGTAGTTTCAGTTCCTGACTGAATTAAAATAAATAAATGCCATCTCTGTTAACCTAAAACTACTATGTCTCCATTAGCGTCCAATATGGCGGTGGTTAACTATATTCTTGTGAACGAGAAAGACTGGGGTATTCTTGTTGACTTACTAGATCTTGTTAACAGTTGCGCATTTTCACCATAAATTGATTTTCCTTGTATAGGTGTACGAAACCGAGTATTGTTCTCATTGCCTTACAGAAGAGGTAGAAATGAATTGCCGAAATAAATGCTCTCGAGCCATTATTTCAGTGGTCTAGACTCATCGTTAGTGTCGAAAGTTGAAGCCATTTTGCTATCTCATTACGAGCATATTGGTTAAGTAGTAACGTTTGGTTGCTGCTGGTTCAAAATGTTTAAAATCCGATTGGTACAATTGGTGATATGTTATCTCAGATTGAAAGATACAATCTATAAATGCCCACGGTTTAAAATTGTGTTGTCTCTTGTGTGTTTACAATAACAGGAAAGGGAAGTGTAAGCAAAAACTGGACACAATGTTTCAACCACCTCACCTCTTATATTGGTTGCACAATCTGAAGCTATTGTAGTTGTGTAATATATAATATGAAATGACCGTGTAACACTACTTACATTCTATGGTTTAATTTTTACTGACCTTTTATTAAATAAAGAGACTGAACCAACATGTTTGACTGGATTGATTTTTTTTCATTGCTTTCCCTAGTTTTTTTTTCATACATTATTTAATGTATAAAACAATTACTCTAGTGGCTTATGGCTGGATTTGCTTTCTGTCTGTGCTGCTGCCCTTCCAGCATGAACAAGCCTCTTTGCCATCATATCTTTTTGCAGGTCCCCCAGACGAGAGCATCTTTCAAGTCCAGAGGCAAGGCTAGATCGTACATCTACAGTATCCTTATGGACTTAAAAAAAACGCCTTCTAAATTATTACAATAAACTGGTAAAGTAGCATGCATGTCAATATATGCACAGAGGAATGTGACAGTAAATCACTTTGTTCACCATGTGCCATGCAATACCAATGACTATACAAAGGATCTATTATAGAGCAGTTGGCTCCCTCCTCTGGCTCAAACTGAAGAATCTTCACCATTGCAAAGATATTGCACAACCAAGTTTCCAGTGCAGAAGTGGGCCCCACAAGGCCGCAAGTCCTACTCCCTCTACTGCTACAAGGAGGTTAGTGCATAGGCTTAACAGTTTTCAGGATTAAACTAATAAGGCTGATATTTGAAGGAAAGAAGGGAACATTTTAATTACACACCAACAATTTTACTGTTATAATTACTCAACTAAAAATAATGTCCTCCCACCGAACTAAAAACACCAACCCGTTGAGGTCTGGATTCCAGATCCAAGGGAAATACATAGTTTGATTATTATTAAATGTAACCTCAATTTTTGTGAGCATTGTTCAATATTTATTTTAAAGAATCAATATTAACATTGGTATGAAGATATAATCTTTAATTAGTTCCACATTGTAGACTAACTGTAGTATATCACTGAAGGACAATCTTTAAATTACATAAACGACTGTTAAAAGCTGTGACATATTGATTGATTCTGATTCTGATACTATATCATCAATAATGATATGATACTGTTACAAAGAAAGGAGCCATTTAATGAGCTATTTTACTTCTGAGACTCTTAGATATGCAGTATTTTGTAGGACTGAGTGAAAAATTGACTGCAGGGTGTAGGCATGTTTGTGGTATATATATATTTTTTTATTTAAATTGATATTGTTTAAAATAATTAAACTCAATGAAACAAAATTTCAATTTCAAACACTAAAAAGTTTTTATATTAGATCATTGGATAAGGCACATTTTCTCTCTATACTTATGTACTCATGTATTATCGTATTCACGTGTATTATTAATATTCTCATATGTAGGGTCAGAACATCTAACACATGATTTCCTGTGTGCCTGAGTGCCTGGATTTGGTTTGTCTGTAGGGGGAGCTCTTGTCTGATGATGTCAGAGTGTGTGTAGGTTGGTGGGGAGGTAGGGAAGGGAGGAGCTCTGTAACACAATAAAGTAACACTGAACAAGAAGAGAGGGAGAGACAGGCAGATGGAAAGCATGATGGGATGAGCACGTCATAAGTCATCAAATTTAAATGTGCCTGGATATTAGTTACTCAAGAAAAGACAGCAACATGTCAGAATGACTGTGATGCTATTGTTAAGATAAAATGTTTCTGCTACCCAGAAAATAGGGATTTTGTAGGTCATATTAAAGTTTGTGAATCAGATTCTGAGTCTTTTATGGCATGAAAATAAGCAGGCCCATTTGTGAGTAGCAGCTTCACTCCCAAAATCAAAGAGTAAACAACAAACTCAAAGGAACCTTGTCAAGACATTGTTTCTAGATCTTGTGTTTGAAATAAAAGTGATTCACCCATTGTAATTTGAACCAAAAAATATGTGTCAGTTCGTATTTTGCCTCAAGTTATTCATCAGGATTTTGTTTTTAATAAAGATGGGTGACGCAGGGTCGGAGGCATGCTCACTGTGAGTCCACTGGAACAGGCCGGCCCATTTCTGTTCGCAAGAGAATGTACTGTTCTTTGGGTGCTTGTTTTGGCTGATGTCAGCCCCTGCCAGTAGTCATCTTTTTTATCATCCCCTTTATCACTCACACACTCCTTAGGCCCTCCAACTTCTCGTCTCCCTTTTTTCAGACAGCTTATCTACAAAAACTAGTGGAGAGAAGTAGGAGTGTTAAGTCACCTACTATTTGTCTCACAGGACACAGCAGATCCATTTTTGTATTAGTCCTTTCATCTTCTTCCTGGAACTATCTGGGTGCTAAATTAATTGCTCTTTATCCCACCTTGTGTTGCAATCGGCTTTAGTGCTAATCTTGGTCTCATGTACTGCAGCCAAGTCTCATCTGGGCAACCCTGTTCCACTGGCCTGTCTACTGCTCTCTTCTCCCAAGGTCTTGACCACTGGGGCTGTTCTTCATTGTCTTTTGCTATGTATCTTATTTTTTTCCCACTTTTGATGTATTTAGTGTGTATTATCTTGACCTTTTTTATGTACAGTTCATAGTACTCACATGCTCACTGTTCCGTCCTCACAGATCCTTTTCCCTTGTTTATTCTCTTAAATTCAAGCCTTCCTCATAATTTCTCTCATGCTCTCTTCAGCCATCTTTTGTTCTCACCCTTGCTCCATTCCCTCCATCCCTCTCTTGCCCTCATAGATGGCCACATGCCGCTTGCACTTGCTCTCTCCTTGATGTCCAACTTGCATTTGCTCCTTTTCTCTGTCCCATTACTTTTTTGTGTCTAGCTTCTCTGCTATAATACCTTTGTTTCGTTTGGCATGATGCCATAGCCCCTGACCATCTGTCTCACTCTTTTCTTCCCTCTTAACTGCTTTCCTTTTCCTTCCTTCTGTTGTCCGATTGTAGATAGTGATTTATAATTTTACTTCTGTTGCTTTAAACCCTTTGAATTTTTGTGCCTGTCTTTGCAAGATTTTCTTAGCTCCTTGTGTTTCCGGGAGTTTCTGATTAAAGCGTATGTGTGCTATTTAAAGTGGCGTGCAGAGAAGCAGGGCTGTTTACAGTGCCTTCAAAATACAGGCTGTCTAGAAACAGGAAGTACCATCGCCCCGAAGCGCAGCCATGCACAGCCTCAGCCAACATGCAGCCACTTCCTCCGCCTCAACAGAGACTCCAGCAAAACAACCCTCACTCTTATCAGAGAATTATGCACCCCTCCCATCTGCTGCCTGTCCTCCTGAATGGTGCACATACACAGCAGGCTTTTTCACCTCTCCACCATGGACTACACCATGGCTTTCTCCTATTCCCCTTTGCACACAGCCCCCTCTTTCTCTCTCTCTCCGAATTTCTGTCTTTGCCAGTACAGCATGCCTGAGTAGCTGCCTAGAGATGAAGAAGCTAATTAATTTGATTTAGCTGTTCTCTCTCTCTGGCAGTGGAAAAAACTGCCGTCCACACCCCCCTTCCACACTGTATCAGGCACCCCTCCCTGACGATTTTCCACCTATCCTTTCCATTCTCCTTTGGCAACGTCCACACTACAAACCCTTTCTAGCTCTCCTCCTTTGCTTTTTTCATTCATGTTACAGAACTTTATTTTTATAAACCACTTTATTTAGTGGTTTATTGCATATGAAATTTAACTGTGAATTCCATGTCCATGTAACACTCATGTGGCAAAAATCTATCCATTACCCCCTTTTTTGAATTTTATCTCTTGTGTGTTCCCAGGGACAATTTGACAGTGCTTGACCGCTCACACAGCCATGTTTGCTACAGCTCAGTGTGACTGTTTCATGGACCTGAAGCAGGCCTGTCGAGGTCTGTCATCTGATGCTATCAATCTACCCATTGAGTTATTTATTAAATAAGTTTTTCAGCTTTTTACTTGCCAAGATGAGTTTGGAAAGCCTTCCGTTCATCATCTGCGTCTCATACAGGTGATGATTTCTCTACTCAAATGTTATTTTCATCCATATAAATGTTTTCTGTATTTAAGCTTGCAAAGCTGAGAATGTATAACCATTTTTCTTACAGATTTCCCTTACTTGGTGTCCAAATGCTTTTGATTATTTGCTCAATTTCTTTGTATATGAAGTAACAGAGTTTACAGGTGTAGGTTTTCTCTTCCATAGCCTAACAGGAAATTTATTTTTTATGTTATGTTATTTAAGTTATGTCTATTTGATAAAGAAATTGTTTTTAATTGAGGTTACTTCCATTCCATTGTTTTTCTTTCTTACAACAGTTTTTTCAACCTTTCTTAAGCCCTGTAATTTGTTAATTTGTTTGTCAAAAGTGCGATATTTACCATGTATAGTTTTTAGATATTTATTTTTTTAATTATCCAAAAAGAAATATTTTTTCTGTTATCTAAGGGAACTTTTTTGTGGCAGCAGAAACATATATGATTACCCTTCAGATTTATCATCTGATTCCTTTTTGTGGTCGAGTTCTTGTCTGATACAACTGAATTGTGATGAAGAAAGTTCAAATATGGAATTCATATTTGCCATCATAAGATATGTAGGATACATATACATTAAGAAATTGTATATATCAAGAAAACACTTTACAGCTTGTCATTATGGCGTTGTTTATTTTGAATTACACGGAAAACCTCATGAAGCTTTAAAGAGTAATAGTATGTAAAATATTTTTGAAATTGAGACATGGTTCATTGTGACCTCTGGAATTAAAGTTAAAATTTGCTGCAGGTCTTGCCATGTGGTTTGACATTTTTCCATGTGAAAGAAAAAGGAAAAATTTAAATTTCTGTTGGCACAGTTGAAGTGTTCGTCACATTTGTCCAGCTGGGTTGCCTCTAGAGCTCGTATAATATTTTATTAGATAGGTTTTCTCCACACTGTAAAGTGTCAGGATGACATTTTAAGTCTTTTGAGAAAAGTTTAGATTTTGCACATTAATTGGCCTCCTTATTTATCTGGAATATATGCAAATGTTATGATACATCTGGGTTGATGATTGTAGATTTGGGAATGTAGTGCTGGGTTTGTGAAAACATAATGTCTTGGCATTGAGGTTTGTGGAAGTTGTGAAAGATCATATTAGTTTGCATCGTGACACCATATGCAGAGTGCTTTCAACCCTTTTTTTGAAAAGGCATTTGACATGTAAGACCTCTGTACCTCCAGATAGTCACGAGCAAGTGATTAGCTCGAAATGTTTCTAGTTCAGTGAATGTTCATCTAATTGAAGCTGTTTATTGGGTGGATCTTCTGTTCCATGTAACTGAGGTGTTGCCTCATTTTTTGTAAAATACAAATACATGCTCCAGCATGCAAGCACCACCTCTGTGTCTGTCAGACATAGAAGGGGGCTTCAACACTGTTTTATTAGTGTGGTGTCTGGCTCCAACATGTAAACATATGTTATGCAAATCTCTACATGTACTTAAACATAATATATGTACTGTGGTTTCATTCCACATCTCTCTCTTCACATTTCTGTATACAGGCCACAGACACAGGATTTGCTGCAACGTCCTTGTAAAGCCATGGCTTCCTCTTTAAGAAACTACTGACATTTGAACTCCTCAATCGTTTGACTCCTCACTTTGATCTGGGCCCAAGTCAGCTGGAGAGACGGTTAGTCATCCCTTCTTTGAGATCACTGAGTATGTTTACTAGTGCCTGAGCATGCCCCAGGGCCTGTTCACACACACAAAACACACATATCCTTAATAGAAAAAATTCTACCTAAATATATTTTAAAAATCACTCTCAATAGACTCAGAGCCTATGTTCACTATTTATCTAAACACCCTTTCAAACTAATTATTCTCAGATGATGCATTTTTACATATCTTTGCACTGTTTTTAGAAGTACAATACCCATTTTTCTATTTCCAGATGCTCTCTTTAACAAAAATTTAAATACATTCAAAGAAAGAAATGAAAGCTAACACTGCATTGCATTGTATCTATTGGATGTATGTTAGCCATTTCACTGTTGATAATATAATGTGTTCATGGCTTGTTTATGCTGCCCTTTGGTGGTTCTTAAAACCTGCCCCTTTGACATTTTTCTTTGTCTAAAACTGAGATATTCTTCCAGGTTGTCCGATGGCTTCCTACTTCCTCATCTTGGTAAATTCAGATGCTTGTGTGTATGTGTCGCTTGGTAGCACAGCATGAAAAGCTATGATCACATTTCGCCGAACATCCATGAATGGGGACGCCTGGACAGCAGGGGTGCCTCTGAATACAGTCGGTGGCTGGCTGCAGCCATGGGACAGTGCCAGCACACATGTGTGGACCAAGTGGCTGCAGTCCTGTAACACAAACTCACGATTGTCTTTGCCAGTGGGTAATCTGTTTCGCACACATTTTTAGGCATTGTTTTTCCTTCTACTTATAATCGTAGGTTTTACCCCATCCTGTCCTGAAACTCCTCACAGCTGCTGTCACATGCACCATACACACATAAGCAGCATGCTTTGAAAACATGCAGGGGTACATGGGGTGGGCAGGTGGGGGGAGTTTCAACTCCAAGATCCAGAGAGGTCACAGGAACAACACCCAATCACAGAGAGGTTCCCATGGAGACAAGTGTGGCAGTGTACAATGGGGGTGAGAGAGTCATGAAAAAGAGGGAGAGAGGGAAAGGGCAGGGAAGGAGTAGGAGGAGGGTGGGTTATTGGCATCAAGGTTCAATTGGTGGGTACTGTGGGCGGGGGGGGGGGGGGGGGGGGGGGGGGGGGGGGCAGTTCCACTCAAAAGGACAGTGGGAAGTATGATGGTGTATGATGGTGTAGTATAACAGTACTGGAACTTTCTTCCATCCCTCCTCTCATTTCTCTACTTTCTTGTTCAAGCTAAAAGAATTCCTCCTGCTCTATGGCCACAAAGTAGTTCAGGGCCAACGGAGGGAAAACAGAGATACTGTATGTGGAATTTCCACTGACCATGATGTACGTGGCCAAGAGTCACCGTAACATGCAAAAATTACCCGTTCTTTTAGAACAGTGAGAGTGGTTATTGTGAGGCATTTTTCATGGTTACACATGAATCATAGCTGATATCCAGCTGCCATTGTTATGTTAAGGGGCCTGTGACATTTTTGCAAAATAGAGTAGAAGTCTGTGATTTGTAGTTTTAGTGTAGATACTCATCACATTGACCTGAGAGAGGTTAATCGATCTGTTGAAACTTTCATCTGAGGGGCAGGAGCATTTTAAAAATATGTCTGTCCCTGTTTCTTTCTCTGCCTGTCCACCTGTGTCTGTTTCTTACTTCGAAGACACTTGTAACTGATTTTCCATCTTTTACCTTAAAGCAGTTTCAAACTACTTGACTTCAAAGTTGGAGGTTTGCTGTGCAGCCCCTGGATTTTTGCAGTCACTATGAGTTCACAATAAATGAGTGAACTGTCATATTACCGATTGATACAATTGGGTAGACATACTTATACACATGTGAGAAGTCACATGGGAAATAATGTACAAAACCAGGCCTAAATTAGTTTTATTTCATATTGCCACATTAACCTTAGAACATTTACTGAAGCAGTCCTGTCTGTGATGTTTGTCACATTTTTAGATGTTATGCTTCCCTTTTTTTCACTCCCTTTTCTCCCTGATGAAACATGATTGTATTCCTGTATTCCGAGTTGTTGCAAACTCTGCTGATCATCTGTCAGTTTGGACCATGACTTGCTGAACTTGTCTGTGCCTCTGAATTACCCACCGATTACCTCTGAAAACAGTTTTATAATGTCAAATTGTGCTGCCTAAATGCTAATGTAAGATCATGTTCTGGCCACCATTTTGGACCACCGAAAATGTGGCACTTTTAATAATCCCCTGTTAGTTTAATTTAGACATATCAAATGCCACTCCTCACAAAGAAACCTGTAGGACTGCAAATGTATCTGCTATTTGTGCACCACAAGTAGCATGTGTTCCTGGTCAAGATGGAGGATAGAATTATTATCATGCTGACAACTTTCCAAAGCTGTAAAGTCATTTCATATGGCAAAACATACCGCAGTGGTATGTTTTGACAAATTCATGGATTGGTGGGCCACTCCAGCCTTCCTCAACTGGATTTGTTTCTCTTTTTCTTGAAGGAACGTGGTCCTACCAACTCAACCTGTTACCACGTTTTCACACACTGCTGTTTTGGATGATACTCTACAGGGTTAGAAAATAATTGCATGGAGTTTAAAAGATGTGGACATTAGCCAGACAGGGGGACTCTAATGAAAGATTTTGCTTTATGGAAAATGTAGGTTTCAGTGGTTAAGGAGCTTGGCCCACATAAAGTCAGGATTTCTCAGCGATTGTTGCATTGATTTTGAAAAATCTTTCTCTATCCAGGCTTCATTGAGTACCCAAAGTTTATCAAAGTACAGTGCTAAATTACTGGAGTATCCCTTTAATGTCCAACCTTTTCTCTTCAACTTCACTTGTTTAACAGGCTGCTTCTATCCACCATTAGACTACACCAGTTCTCTCTCTGTCTGACTTTCTGTGTCCCCCTCACTCACACTCTTCTCACAGTCTCACTGCCTTTGCGTCCCTGTGCCCAGGTTTTGTGAGTTGGCGTGGTTCCTGTTTGTTTTCAGCCATTTTGGGGACTTGCAGCGCTCGTAACAAACTGCTTAAATGGCGTCCTCTTGCTTGCTTGCTCTCCCACTATGTCTCCCTCTGCCTCTCCCTCCCTCTCCCTATCGCTGGGCTTTGTGTGTATAAAGTTGTGTGTGTCAGTGTGTGTGTATGCGAGAGAGAGCGAGAGGGAGAGAGAGGGAACAACACTTCCAAATAAAAAGAAGATTGGATTCAGTGAGGTGAGAGGAGAGGGGAGGAAAGGGGTGTGTGGGGGGGTCACTTGCTGGGAAAAAAAAGCAAAAATACTAAGAATTGTGTGTCAGAGGGATAGGCATAAACTGGAGTGAGAGAAGAGGGAGAGCTAGAAAAGGGGGAGTGAGTGAGGGAGAGCAAGCAAGTTTGAGTGTGAGAATCACTCCTGCCCTCTGTCTTCACACACTGCTGCCTGTATGTGTGTGTGCACCGCCTCTCCCTGCTCTCACTCTCTCTCCCTCTCGCTCTGTCACACACACACACTCAGACGTGCGCATACACAGAGCAAGGGGGAGAGAGAGAGAGGGAGAGGGAGAGGGAGTGTGAGGGGAGAGAACACATCGCAGCAGAGATGCAGCAGGAGGTTTTCCGAGGTACGTTTTCTTGTATGCTTGCCTTCCTGAGAGACAGACAGAAAGAATTAGAGGAAGAGAGGCTGAATTCTGTTGTTTTCCTGCTTGTTTTTCTGCTTCAGTCTGCTGCTGTAGCTGTAGTTGCTTCACACATGAAGAGGAGGAAAAGGTTTTTTATTATACTGCGCGTGTGTTGGGGCGTGTTGGTGGGTGTGTGTATTTGTGCAGTGTGTTTGTGGAGACATATTTGTGTGTGCGTGCATCTATGTGTGTATGCCAGTAACAGGCCTTGTCTCCCTCATCCTCCGCTCTGTCGCTGGCGCACCACGCAATTCTTTTTCAAGAGCAATGACTCGTTTTCAGGTTGTGATAAAACTTTTAATTTATCAAAGCCTCTTGTGTCTCTGTTATTTGCCACAGGTGAGTTAAGAGACAGTCTGTCACATGTCAAAACAGGCGTTCAACATGATGTGAGCATTGTTGTTGGGGTCTTAACATGGTGGGCCAGTCTCCCACCCGTTCCCATCAACTTATATACAACATTTGAGGAAGTGTTTAGGGAGAAAACTTGCATAGACAAAGGTAAACATCTCATGTTCTACTGACTGATTCTTTTTCCTAAATTTGGACAGCCTAGTTTGTCCTCCATTTTTCCAGCATGCTGTTTTGTTGGAGGTTGTCTCTCATTGAGCAGCAGAGGGCATATTGATGTCACAACCCCACTGTTACTTCCATAAGCCTTTTTTTTCCAAAACAACAGCATCTGCTGCCAACGTCTCCACATTCTTGGTGTCCATGAATACCAAGCGAATCATTTGGGCTCAATGTATGGAAAATATGATCCACACTGCTTTGGGTCATAGGTCAGACAATACTAGTGTAGTTTGGTTTTGCGATGCACTGATCTGTTGTTGTCACAAGCATAAAAGAGCAAGCATGCAAGTCTTGCAGCTTGCAGGACAGAGCTTTTTTATTATGTAGGGTTTTTTCCCTCTTTTTTTTAAATACCACAACATAAAGGATGTTGATATTGTTATGTTCATGAAACTGGTGCAGCACTTCTACTTAAACATGCTGTTTATAATAATATGCGTAAATGTGTCTTGGTGGTTTCAAAGAACTCCAGTGGCACTAACACACCCCCCTTCAACTGGGGCTCTTAATGAAATTGAAAATGATTTGGGGGAAATTACCTTCAATAGGTCACTGGTATAGTGTTTCTGTTCCCCAGGGGAACTTATTTGGCCTTAGAGCTTTTCAAAGTATCCTGTGATTTTGTTGCACTGAGTAGAATTATGCGAATTATGTGCTGGGTTAAGCGCTAACAGACCATGGAGAGAATAGCTTTTAGACATGGGCATGTTCGCTGGTTCATGGAGCGGCATGCAAAGACACCACGACACGACAGTTTACACATGGGGAGGGAGGGAAGAGAGGGGCACACAGTCAGTCATGCTGAGAGGGATCACAAAGACAAGGAAACCATGAAATGTGAACATGAGGAGATGTGTTTGAAGTTACCTCTACCTCCTATACTCACTGCACAATCACTACTGCCACCACTGCTCAACCACTCCTTGACCGATACCAACTTCCCTTCTGCTTACCTCCTCCCTCCCTATATCCCATCTGGCTGGCTCCACCATGCTCTTTGGGCTGGGGGGTTGCAGAGAGTTCAGTAGCTGTTTTTATAACGATACCCACTCCTACTCATGCACACCCTCATGTGCTCATACACCCTCTTCTTCACAGACCAACTGCTGCTCTAATAGTTGGGGCCCTCTGGCTGCTCCTCACAGCGGAGAAAGCCTAACTGTCACCTTCCTCTTCCCACATGCTCCTTACCCCTGGCTCACTGGCTGGAAAACCAATGCCTTCCACATCCTAGCAGGCACTTGTCTTTAACTTTCATGCAGGCATTTTGGTTCATTACAGCTTGTTTCTTGTTCCTGTGGTTTTGGTCATCAATAATATGTGCTCTGAAACTTGTAGTGTGTAAATTTGGTGATTTATGCCATTATTCTGCCTCTGTTTGGTCTTCATGAACAGAAATTATGTAACATTATTTGTATCTTTCATCAGAAAATTAGGGATGAGACGATGCAATACTTAGTACTGGTCTGATACTGGTCAAATTCACTGCCTTGGATATCGGAAAGAGAAAAAAGTAAAATCCTATGCAGTCCAGTAAACATTATTGCATGCTTCACAATGGATAGACAACAGTACAACAGTATTTTAGCTGAGTCATGATGACAGCTGTTTATTTCTTCTTTATGGGAGAAGAATATTTGTTACACAGTTGTACAATTATATATTTGGAATTGCTTGGTCTAGCAGCACAAATGTGTTGTTGAAAACTTTATAGTTTTAAAGGTATATAATGGCTGTACTAGAGTGATATTGGATTAGATATTATTAGATATCCAAGGTCATATCATGTAACAGACACAAAAAGTGACTTTGAGCCATCCCTACTGAAAACATTTACTTTTTAGCAATACTATCAGACCTGGCTGAGGGAATGTTTGTGTGTATACAGCAGTACTGCAGGGGCGAGTAGAGGCAAGAAGAGTTTTTCCCCATTAAACTGCTGAATGACAATATTTTGTGAGTAGTAGAATTCACTTGTGAAAGTGTTTTCAGTCATATCCTAACCTGTTTGCACTCACTTTACTTGCCTTTGCCTCCATCTGACGTTACCATTAATGCAAATCAAAATCTAAACATTGCTGGGATGCCAGATAGCTTAGTTGGGCCCATTGTATTTACCCGGGTTTGATTTCAACCTCAGTCCTTTGCTGTGTGTTTTTCCCCCCTCTCTCCCTTCACACTTTACTGTCCTATCCATTAAAGGCAAAAAAACCCCAGAAATATCTCTTTAAAAAGATCAAAACATTGCTGTACTAAGAAACACAAGGCACATTTGTTTGTATACTTAAAAGATATGCACCACATTTTTAATTAATGACATCAGTGAAAGCAGTAACAATGCTTTAAAAAGGTAGTGTGATAAAGAAGCATGCAAATTATAAGCAACTTCCTGTTAGCTTTGACCCACAGGTCCTTAAAACACCAATATACGCAGGTCAGGTCAGGTTACCATAGCTTCATGCACACACTGCTCCTCTGTGCAGAAACTGATAACTACTAACATTTCAGGATTCACAGTTATTGTTACCTCATAATAAGTAGTTTAAATAAATTGCTGTGCAAAAGTCTTATGCCACCATTTGTTTTTTGTAGGAATGCTATAATGACTAAACAGTATAACTATTTCTCAATTACTTAATCAGAACACATTCAGAAAATGCAGAAAACATATATGCACTTTTAAAATAACCTTTTTTCAGAAGAATAACAGCTTCAATTATGTAGTGTGATCTGCCCTTGAACAAAATCACAACCCTGACTCTCTTATATCTGGAGTTTTAAAGTAAATGGCATGACAAAACTCTGTTTGTCCTTCTATTTCATTCTAAAAAATGTGTAAAAAAGGTATGTTACTCCAGGTTTCTTTAAGATATGCCTGAGCATTGCATATACATGTTGAAAGAGTTAAACACATTGACAGGTTGCCTATATATAAAACCAAGTTTCAGTCAGATCATTCCATTCCTAATGCCACTGATCACAGAATTTAACACACATAAACAGCAAAGCTTGCACAGACTTTTGCACAGTACTGTATTTCATCCATCATATTTTTTTAGATCACAGAAACTAGTTTAATGCTCCAGTTGACAGGAAACTCAATTGCATTCACTCCTAATATTTTGGGATGGAGGCTCTCTGTTCATAGCTCCTCCCAGTAAATGAGCAACAACAGACATACATACACGCATCATACATGACAGATGACCTGAGGCAATCTCTTTATCTTAGAAATGCTCCTTCGATATTGTCACGTTTTGTTACGTTGATTTTCTTTTTTTAGTTTGCTTTGCAGATGCTACTATTGCTGAATGATTACCTTTTTTTTTTTACCAAAGGGACGTGTACACACAGCTGCCTAATAGAACAGGCAATGGGAGTGCCCTCTCTCTGAACTGTCATGCAATTGGTCAGTGTTTCCTTTTATGCCCCCAATTTCCCCAAGGCTGGAAACAAAGTAGGAGATGTACAGGTCTAGTTCTTTCTTAGATCACTGAAATGTTGTCATGAATTATTGATTGTATACCAAAATATGTCCATCAAGTATTATTATGAAAATATTGGAATCAACCAGAATGGTGATGAAAAAATACTGGCAAGAGAAAAAATGCCATTTATATCAGATGCACTGTATCAAAGACATTTTAGTAAGCCTTTGGTACAAATTTAAAAATGCTGCTAACATTTATTTTGCAATGTGGAAATAAATCAGTTGCCTCAAAAATGCTGTTTGTTCATAATCAGACCTTTAGTCCTCAATAGGCCTTAAAACACTCAAGCCATAATATTTTCATGCATAATATTACATTATCTGTGCCAGTATTTTAGAAGCAATTTTATTTGAGGTAGAAGATAGCAAAAAGCATGATTATTTGATTCTAACAGTTCTCTGACAAAGTACCAGTACCAGTTTCCATGGAATAAACAGATTGCTCAATGGTTTTGAGCTGGTGTACCAGCCAAACTCCTCTGCTTTCCTGCCTTATGTTATGCAAAGCCACTTCAGCAGTGATGTTCCTGGTGACTGTCCATTTTAATTTAGTGGATTACTAATAGCTTACAAGGTTAAAGTTATCAGTTTTTTTCCCCCAGTGTTGATGAAAAATATTTCAAAGTCAATGATGAATCTGTTTCCAATTTGATTTAAAAGACACAATTATTTAGCCAAACAGCACTCCTGCTTTTTCTGCAAGTCAACTGAGATAAGGAGACTAATCAACGCGTTTATGTTATTTCTAATAATTCAACACAGAGAAGGCCAAATTCGCAATTAAAAGTTGAGAGTGTTTTATCATATTTGCCATTTGACAGGAATTATAAATTTTACTAGGACATGGCCAAAAGTATCCTGCTCTTTTGCTTTCCTGTCTGTAAATAAAGAGCTTCTGTCATATGAAAGCCGTCTTTGGTATAATGTGTTTTATGTTACAGATGAGTCAGGGTTGTAATTAGTCCTGCTCCAGACAAGCACCTGTTCCTGCTGTGTGGTTTTGCAGTGCCACAAGTGCAAATATATTAGATGAACACTTCACAGGCCGACTGACATGTTTGTTTGTGCAGAACGTCCTGTTGCGGAGAAGTGTGGGAACAGGTTGGCTGTTTATTTTGATTCTTGCTTCAGGGTTCTTGCCACGTTCATGGTCACATTACTCAAAAGTGTGTACATTGTGTGATTGTAGTGTTTTTATGCATCTCAATGTGTTTGTGAACACACCTCCATGTGTTCAAGTGAATCCTGCACACATTTAAAGCGTGTTAAAGGATGCCTGTCACAGTCAGACAGCATGTTGTGCATGCTCTGCTTGTGCAGCAGCATCTGTGTGCGTCACAGGGAGATAGAGAAAACGAATGAGGGGGCGTCATACGCATTTTCCTGTTCATGGTACAAGCATCAGATGAGATGGTGAAATTTTTAGCCTTAGCACTTGTCTCTCAGTGTGTCCGCCCACTTGTAGCAGGCTGGCGCTTGCCATGAGGGATTTCCTGCACATCTATCGCTCCGCAAATATGAGTGACAGTGGGGGCCTGATTTAAGAGCAACATAATACGACAAGCCAGGCGAGACATGATTTTGCATCTTTGTTTTTAGACTCAGATCACCTTGAATAGGCATAAACAAGCAAAGGGAAATGAAGGGTTTGTTGTCTGCATACAACAAACATGTTTGACTGCACTAATGTTATTACTGAACATGTTTATTTTCCTTTTGCTCTGTATACTTTTCACTACTTGTACCCTCAGCTATGGTGCCATGTTGGCCTCAGATTCACCTTTTGTTTTTGAATGTCATTTACAAGTTGGCCCTTAGACAGTGAGCTGCTTTGTTTATGTCTTTGCGTCATGCCAGTGGGTATGGATGAGAATATGCACTGTACACATACATTTTTGACAGTGTGGATATTTAAATGTGTGTCTGTATGCTTGTTGTTTTCATGTGTTTGCCCGGGCTCCTGTCTGTCTGACAGTGCAGTATGTCTGGCTGTTCCTGTTTGAACACCCCCCCACCCCCATCTCCTTACTTTTTCTTTCTGTCGCTTGCTCTCTCCTCTCTCACAAACTGTCTCTCTCCCCTTTCTTTTTCTGTTTCTGTCACCCTTTCACTCTGCCTCACCTTCTCTCTCCCTCTCTCTCTCTTTCTCTCTCTCTCTCTCTCTCTCTCTCTCTCTCTCTCTCTCTCTCTCTCTCTTTCTCTCTCTCTATCTCTCCCTCCTCTTCCCTCTGCAATAACAGTGCTGACCTAGTTTCTGCCTGTTCAGGGCTGCCTGTGGAATTTTACAGCGGCCTGCCTTTCTGGCTGCTTTGCTGCTTGAAAATGCAGGCAGAAAAGCATGACTGAGGATTTTTTTCCTTGTCACATCATTTTGACCTTATACATACTCGGTTCTCCTCTCTAATCCTCAGGTCTAAGCAAATGGAATAATTTGTAAATATGTAAAGCAGAAATAGCTTACTTCCTATGAATCTGCCGGCATTTTAATGTATGTTGAAATTGCTGGACTGCTGCATCCACCACCAAGGCAACTAAACTATAATGGAAATGAGAATACCCTGTCGCTCATCTTCTGCAGCTCAGCTCCATTGTACCGGATGCAAAGAGTGGAAAAACATGCATGCAGTCTCCCTCCCTTCTCCTCTTCCCCTCTTCCCCCTCCCCAACTTCACCTTCACAAATAAATGGTTAGAGTCATGCCCAGCAAATACTAGCCACTGCCAGCAAAGGCTAACAAGGCCCTCACATAAATAGCAAGAGCTTGGGACTATTTTAATGTGTGTTAGGGCCATGAATCTTAAGTCAGTACTCTATTCTGAGGGAATCTTGATTAAATCTGAGTACCTTCCAATTAGACATAGGGAATGTTGTGTCATAGCTGAGAGAGATGGATCTCTGGTATGCCTTTCTGAAGGCTTGGCTATGGCACACTGAAATCTAAACCAGCACTGCCACAGATTCATTCCTTCCCCCAACCCTCTCCTTCCTTTCACTCACCATTCCTGGCTGATTTGTTTGAGTTCAGGACATTGAGTTTTCTTAGCTTTAGCAATACATGAGCACAATGGCTGCTCCTGCAAAAGATTTAGGTGCAATGTCAATTTTTGTTATGTGTACCTTTCTATTTATTTGTGGTACAAGTACTATAGGTGTATCTATATCTACATCTATAGTACTATAAATGTTTATGGTCCTAATACAATCTTTACAATTTCTCTTTCAGATTTCGAGGGCTGGTCATGGTGTCCGGTGAAAAGGTATGGGACCCCCTCCATGTGGGCCTTCTTCAGTCATGTCTGAATGAGCAGCACCTAGCAACTGGGCTAATTTCCCTCTGCAAACTCACACAAACTGCATCTAAGGACACCACGTGTCACCAGAGTCAGCGGTCCATACCTTTGTCTTCCCCACCACTGTCATTTGAGGCCTCGTCACACATACCTGTGAATTTGTCCAGCTCTAAAACGATCAGAGAACTACACAAACCTGTCAGGTCTCACAGGGTGGCCTCTCAGCCTGACGGGGAGGAGGAAGGGGAAACTGAGCAGCTGGAAATGAAAGGTAAAAGGCAAGGAGGCAGAGGAGAAGCTATGATGGAGGACAGACTAGAGGACATGGCTGATGGACCTAAAAATGCAAAAATCACCTTAAGCTTCCCACTTAGTGCTGCGCCCCTTCCAGCCTCTATGACATCTTCAAACCACTGTCGGAGCTCCTCCTCATCCTCCCCTTCCCCCCACAGACGGCGTCCGTCCTCCAAAAGCTCAGACGAGGGGTTGCTGTGGAAACTTGATGCAACAATGGATGTAAAGCACAGACCTTTCAAGCCCCTGAGGCATGACAGCTCTCCATCCTCTTCACCTTCCTCCTCCTCATCTCCCATGACTGTTCATGCACTTGTCAGGAAGGATATAAAATCTCCTCCTCCATTAAAGTGCTCTAAACCCAATCTAGAGAGTCAGTTTCAGAAATCGCCCCCAAGATCCTCCAGTGGGTCTTTAGGTGGGTGTTATGGACACAGAGTTGCCAACAGTACAGCCTCACCATCACAGACTGCACAGATCCTCTTCAGTCTGGGCACATCAGCCTATCAGAGAGGTGAAGAGGCAGAGAGGAGAGATAAAATAACAGGAAGACCAGCTGGGAAAGCAGGAAGCCCTCATGGACCAAGCCTTCACCCACCCACACTTCACCTTCCTCCTCCCTTACCACTACCTCCTCCTCCTCCCCCATCTGAGGGTCTTACTGCAACCCCTCACTCATCCTCTTATCCTCCTACTGAAAGCATGAAACCTGAGTTGATTTGTGGGGTGTGTCATCGGATTTTTAGCTCGGCCTCCTCCCTCACAGTCCACATGCGGCTGCATCGTGGCAGCCGTGGCCTCTGTTGCCGCTACTGTGGCAAAGTCTTCATTCACAGCAAGAGACTGCAATCCCATGAGGCCTCCTGCAAGGTGCCAGGCCTACCCTCCAACAACTTGGGCCCTCCCTCTCTCACCGTGCAGCCAAAGGAGGAACCACTGGAGGAGGGTGAGGTGAGAGTGGAAGGGGGAGTGATTGTGGGAGAAACAGACATCAGTAAGGCGCGGCAAGGGAAGAAGGCACGAAGCCTCCTGGCACGTATTCAAGGTGATGATGCAGCAGCCGCAGAGTTGCTGGCAGGAGATGAGCACCATTTTGTGAAGGTGGTAGATGGCAATGTCATTTACTTCTGCTCTGTGTGTGAGCGCTCCTACATGACCCTATCTAGCCTAAAGCGTCACTCCAATGTGCACTCATGGCGCCGCAAATATCCATGCCATTATTGTGACAAAGTTTTTGCTCTGGCTGAGTACCGCACAAAGCATGAGGTGTGGCACACCGGAGAGCGACGCTATCAGTGCATCTTCTGCTGGGATGCCTTTGCCACCTACTACAATCTCAAAACACACCAGAAAACAATTCATGGGATTAATCCCAGCCTCATCTCCAGTGAAAAGACAGCTAATGGGGGCTATAAGCAGAAAGCTAATGCCCTTAAACTCTACCGCCTTCTCCCCATGCGTTCCCAGAAGAGACCCTACAGGACATACAGTGACAGTTTGCATAATGGCCTGCTACTGCCATCAGCTGAAACACCTCCCCTCTCACTGCCTGGCCTAGGCTGTGCTCTGGGCTCCGGGGATCTACAGAGTCTCATCAGTGGAGCCCACCCTCAGAGTGTTAAGCCTGACCCAGATGACTTCTCAGTTTCTGAGGCTGCTGAACACAGGGACCTCTCCGTTCCAACACCCCTCCCGCATAGAGACATGCCCCAAGTTAGGACACCTGAGGTCTCTGAGTCAGAGCAGAGTACCTCCAAAATGTCTAGTAGCAGCAAAACCAAAAATCATAGGACTGGTAAAGACACAGAAGCAAGCATGCCTTCTGTGATAACATATGGACATACAAAACCCTCTGTCATAGTACATGGAACTGCAGTGTCATCCTCTGTCATTGTGCATAGCAACCAGGTCATCTCTGGTAGTGACAAAAGCTCAGTAAGCAGCCCATCCCCTGAAACCAGCAACAGTCAGACTTTACACAAGGGCAGCCCGAGGTCAGTGAAAAAACCAAGGGAAAGCACAGATAACTGTAGAAAAAGATCTAGAGACAGTTCAGATAACACAGAGGAGGGTTTCAGAGGTGTACAGGAGACAGAGACAGGCAGATTGATTCACAAGTCTCGCAAGTCCCACAGTAAGAATGAAAGCTCTAATTTAAAGCAGCTGCCAGCCTCTTTAGGTTCACAGGTCAAAGAGGCAGGGCCACTGTGCCAGATTACTGTACGTATTGGTGAGGAAGCCATTGTGAAGCGTAGCATCTCTGAGACAGACCTCAGAAGAGACAAGAGCCTTTCTTCCCCAAAACCTAAACGCACTGAAACATCATCTGTGCGGGACTTCAAGGATTCACGCCACTCTAACATCCACCATCATCACCATAAACACCGTCTTCACCGTAGAGCCAGCATTGAAGTAGAGGGTGAAAGGGAAGGAGGGGAATGTGAAGAGGAGGTCAGGAAAAATACATCGAAATCCCCTGATGGAGTGAGGGAGTACTACTTCCGTCAGGAGGTGCGTGAGCAGGAGAGTGACCATGACACAGAGGATAATTTATGGCGGCCTTACTACTCCTACAAGCCTAAAAGAAAGACTCAAGCACATCTGCAGAGGGTCAAGAGCTGGCAGAGGAAATTGAAATACAAGCGCTCTATCCGGGTTAAGAGGAGGGCTGAGAGGCTCAAGAACCGAATAAATAAAGAACCTGAGAAATCACAAGATGAAGAAGAGGATGGGAAGATTGAGGAGCCCCAAAAACTGTCAAAATCTAACAAAGTTGAAGAAGAGGGGAAAAAGAAAGACTATCCCTCTGCTCCTTTAAAGGAGAAGAACAAAGACACAAAAGAACAGATCAAGGAGGCCTGTCATAAGGTTTCCACCAGTCCTCTGCATTCTCCAAAGCCTCCCCCGTCTACCTCAGGGGCTCCTATGGGAATAAAGAGACGGCCTTGGTCTAATGGGAATGCAGCAGAGTGTGGTACATGTGGCCGCTGGTTCTCAAGCACCAGAAAGCGAGACAAACATGAGCTGAGCCATCTGCTGGAGTTTGTATGTCTCTTCTGTCATGCCACTTTCCCCTCAAGAGATAAGTTGGAAGACCACCAGAGAGCCCAGCATCCTAAGCCTACTGAGGCACCCTGTGTTCCCTCTAAAGTGGCAATTGGTGAACAAGTTGAAGAGGTTGGGATCAAATCTGTGCCAGAGATTGCAAAGTATGATGAAGGAAAGGGGGGGCACATGTGCTTACTTGGGAGCAATTCTAGTCCAAGTTCCCTAAGCAGAAGAGCATTATCACGACACACCTGTCCACAGTGTCATAAGGTGTGCAAGACATCTTCAGCACTAACTCGCCATGTTCGTCGCCATGAGCTGAGCAGTTCCCCAGAACGAGAAAAAGAAGAAGAGGCCTCAGAGCCAAAAACAAAAGAGACAGTTATTAATGATGTAAGCAGAGACCCAGAGAATGATAAAGCACATGTTGCCAGTGCTCTCTCTGTTTCAGTTATCAGCTATTCAATGCCAGACCTGCCCAGCAATGGTGACTGCTTGGCGTCAGAGCAGCATGAGGAGCACCTCCATGAACTGACAGCTGAATATCACATGCCAGAGTCCAGAGACAAACCTGAACTAACAGGGCTCGTACACCCAGCTCCAGAGAAAGAGCATAGTCCACAAAACACATACCCTCCATCAGAAAGTCCAGTCAACCTCACGCCTGCTAAACAGGAACTCACAGCTGCCACGCCCTCTGCTCTCCAGAGTGTTCTTGTCATGAATGGACCTGAATGTCTGGACTACCGCACCCACAGCAGAAAGAACCTAGACAGCCAGGTCCACAGAATACCCAGCCCTGTGCACATTGTCACATCCACCAACACCTCTCCAAATGTGCCAGTGACGTCACAGACCAGAATAACCACTGCCGCTGCTGCTGCTCCCGTTTCCATGACAACAGCTCCTTGCTCTGAGGGTGGATTCATGAAATGGGATGGGGTCATTATAGACAGAGAAACGCAGCGTGGAAGTGGCATATTTCAACATGCATGTTATGAGGAACCACCTCTGTTTGAAGAGCTTAGAGTTGAGACACAGTCCAGGACTCCTTCTCCTGAAGAAGCACAAGACCTAACAATGTCGTCTATACTAGCTAGAGAGAGGGAGATGGAGAGGCAGAGAATAAAAGAGAGGGAGCTAGACAGACAGAGAGAAAGGGAGAGAGACATAGAAACAGAGAAAGACAGAGAAAAGGAGCGAGAGAGGGCCCAGCAAATGAGAAGATCTGCTCATGCCCCAGAGAACCAAACTGCTCTCTTGGTCCCTAAAGAGGAGCCCTTGAGTCCCGTGCCATCCCCCCACCACATCCCCACTCAAACCACTACAAATGCACCCTCCTCACGCAGGCACACTCCCACATCGCCATGTCAGTCCCCCTCTGCTATTGGACTGTTAGGTCAAACCAACCGACAGTTTCACTCCAGTTCTCAAGGAATCGACAGACTGCCACTTCCTATTGGAGCAGGAGGTGCTGGTGATCGCCCCTCTGCCCACGCTCTCCTTCTGCCCCGAGCCCCTCAACCACCTGAGCCAGAGCACGAGGACACTGTTTCTTCCAGAGATTCCCAGCAGGGGGGTTCCACCCCAGTGGGATACACTTCCCAGGATTACCCCCTTCCCCTCATTGTTCCGGACAGCTATCACTCTGGTAAAAAACAAGAGGAAAATCTGCTTATGTCCTCCTATCCTGGCGGACATCTTCCCTTTGGCCCACTGGGAAAAGTATTGGTCCCTAATGGCGGGGACCTGGCCAAGCTACCATTTTATCCAGACCCTTACCAGCTGCTCTATGGGCCCCAGCTGCTGGCCTACCCCTATAACTTGGCAGCTCTACCTGTGGCTCTCAATATGATGGCACCTGGGGGGGACAAAGTGGAGCCTCTGCCTTTCCTTCCAGCCATCTTCAACTACGCATCCACTGCTGGGCCCTACATGGGTGCAGCCCCCCACCCCCTTGTGGCAAATCCCAGCCTGTACAGCAGCAACAGTGGCAGCAGCAAGAAGCAAAGAGACAGCAGCAACAAACCTTAGGACAACAGAAGCACTATGAGGCATATATCCCAGAGGAGATGGCCTGGCCTGTTTAAGATGAGCGGGAGGGTTGCATGCTCACTGGGTCACTGACTGCACTCATACAGTACCTCTGCCTCTGTTTTATTCAGTGGAGGTCAGAGCTAGGCATTCAATCAGGAGTATGCG
Organism: Brachirus orientalis; assembly: GCA_016785285.1. Classification (NCBI taxonomy): domain Eukaryota; kingdom Metazoa; phylum Chordata; class Actinopteri; order Pleuronectiformes; family Soleidae; genus Brachirus; species Brachirus orientalis. Next base: position 27,478 of record JAFBJR010001469.1, on the reverse strand, counting down.
TGAAGGGAGGAGAATGAGCAAAGAAATGGGGAGGAGAGGCCAATAATGTAGTGACGTATCATCCCTCCTCTCTCTTTACTCCTACCCACCTTCTCTTTTTTTCCCTCCTGTTTTGTTGTAGTGCGTCATAGTTTTAGAGCTTGATTAATCTTCCTCTCTGACTCATATTATCTATAATATAAGAATAAGCACTGCTAACAAGGATGTGTGATGTGCGGAAAAAAAAAATCCAGTCTGCTTCCCTTTATAGTCATGGCGATCCTGGATAAACAATGTTCAGGGAAGACTTGTGTGGGCAATGATAATGTCAAAGACAAGAGTTAGTGAGAATGAGAAGGCAGGTGAATCATCCTGTTGTTAAATGAAAGTTATAGATGAGCATTTACATGCACATGTGTGTAGGGATTTGTGCATGCAGAAGTTGCCTCTGGCAGGTTTTGCTGCATATGTGTGAAAGTGTGCGTGTGTGAGTGGAGTATACGCATGAATGGACAGATCATTCCGTGTCATGACGCACACAGCATTCCTACTCAAGTTGGAATAGCTAGGGTAGGTAAATGTATAGAAGTGCATTTAGAAGTGATTCCTCATATCCAAATCATTAAATGTAATCTCTATGGCTGAAAGCAAGACTATGACAATGACAGATCATCTGAGCTTCGAACCATGTTATTTTATGGTCAGGTGACACTGTAGGAACTGTACAGCATTCACCATAGTTTGTACCTTATGTGCACAAAATAGAAAAGTAGTGGTCACTTAAAAAAGGGGACACATGTAGCTGCTTCAGATATGTAGCTGGCCACTGGGTTAGAATTGAAGGCTGGTAGAACATTGCACTTCCATTTTTCATCTCATTTCATTCACAAAAAAAGAGGAAAAGAATAAAAACCAGTCAGCCTTCACCTTGCGTAGCTTTTACCTCTGGATTCAGGGTATTGTATTATTTCTGGATAAGCAAAGAGATATATGGGCACAAAACTGTTGGACTCAGAGTCAGAAGGCACCACAGAAGTGATTTTGGGGACAAAAACACACATGTTCCCATTCTCATTCTGATGGGAAATTGGAAATAGAATGACCTATTTCCCCTCCCGCCCTGTGTCATTTAGTAAGTGTTAGGAAAAGGCTGCGCAGCCAAAGTGGTGGCCCAAACCCCCGATGCCCACTTGGGGCAGTTTTTGTTGTGTAATGTTATTTCTACATGTTTGTTTTGTTAAACTATGTTGTTGTTTATGTATTTTAGCCCTCTTACCAGATGGAAGTGGCTTCAGTGAATGGGGGGGGGGGGGGGGGGGGGATAAACTTAAAAATATGAATGTATGTTTAGTCATGAGGTTAATGAAGTACAGCTACATTAATTGTAGAGTTGGTTTCAGTTCCTTTGTTTCTGTTTTGACACAAATAACCTGTTAAAGAACCGTATAACGTCTGGTATGCATATATACAGTAGTCCTAGGAACATGTCAGTAAACTTGGGTTCAGTATCCACAAAGCATGAGCAACACTTGCTTCCTTACCATTTTTATCCTCAGCAAATCTTGCACTGTGTGCACAACTTTTTTTCTGTTTCCTTTTACTGGACTTTTCATCTTCTGTATCTATTTTCTTTTTTGAAATTAATCATAGACTGCTGTTTGGAGAAGTTCCACACAAGCAGCCACCACATTTACATCTCACAGCTTCTACTTAAGACCTGTTTAATTCTCTCTCTCTTCCCTGAAGCATACACTTAGCACTCTGCACCTCTGAATGAAGTACATATGGTATGCTTCTGTGTGTGTATATATGTGTGTGTGCACAGGTGATGGTACTGGATCAGACAGGAGTGTTAAAACACCGTGTGACCAACTGAAGGGGCACACAGGCATCCCCTCGGGTGTGGTTACAAGCCTTTTGCGTGTTTGCGAACGTGTGTTGAATGAGTGACTGCGTGAATATGAAAACCAAAATAAATCTGCCTAAGCAGTGTATGGGCCACCTGTTATTGTTTTTGTTGTTTGACACTTTTCTGTGGGTTAGTTGGAGTGTAAAAAAAAGCCTTGCTGTCTCCAATATACTATCTGAAGTCATTCCTGTAGATGGACATGTTTGTGTTTTTGGACCATTTCTTATGCCATAGTTTGCCATCACGGCTATCATACAGACCAAAAGCATGCAAATTGACGTATTGTAGTGACTGGACTGAAATCTGGTGGTAATATACAACTATTTACTGTATGTTTTAGTTTAAATGAATGTGCCTCTGCTTTGATATTTAAATAATTATCTATAGTAAGACATGGATCCGCCAGATTTCAACTGATAAGGTGCCTTGTTATGGCATAAGAAATTTGAATTGCAAATAAATGTTTTCCTGAGAAATGACAGTATGATTTGGAGATAGATTTCATGGCTTTGTTTGCTATGAAGCTGTTCATAGATGTAGGGGTTTGGCTAAACTGTTTAGGTATTGTGTACATGTCTAGGGTAATACTGTGCCATATAGAGCCCACAAAATATGTTAATGTTATTTTTAAAAGATGTTTTAATGTTGCCTGATGACTTTGTCTTTAGATTTGATACAAAGGCTTGTAGCCACAGCTCTCCCAAAGTCTGTAGTCTCCTTTTCTTCTTGTTCTCTCTCTCTCTCTCTCTCTCTCTCTCTCTCTCTCTCTCTCTCTCTCTCTCTCTCTCTCTCTCTCTCTCCTCTTGTTTCCATCTCCCTTTTTTCTCTTTGCTGCAATCAAACAAAATAAAGTATTAACCTGATGACCCAATGAAATCAGCTCTTGTCTGGTTTCATGTTTTTTATTCTTCTCTAAATTGTCTCTATTAATCTTTACATGTTGATTCATTCAGAGTTCCTAATATGAACCATGTGCTTAAAGGTTGGCAGACTCTAAGTTTCACATTGTTTGAATTCTGCCATGATGTCCTTTTAATGTTTTATAAAAAGCAGAACAAATAGTTAAGATCCTCTGAACTTTCTTTACTTTTGTATGATTATAATTTATTATAATTAATCACTTCATAGTGTTTTGTATTTTCTAATATTTATGACGGCACACATTTAAGTTTCCATTACATTTTTTTTCCTGTGAATTTGTTGCAGGCCAATAACAGCTTCCTGTTGGACCTTGAACAAGCATTTTCCCTCTAGTGACACTCAGTGGTTTCAACAAGTACAGTCTGTCAAGTGACCCACTGTGAAGGATTTCTTATGAAAGCATTACTAAAATTGTTTTCATTACATCAAACAGGCACTATGAAATGTCAGGAATGTCAGGAAAAATGGTGCATTTATTTACTGGTTGTGGTTCTTCAGTATATGGTGCAGCACTGAATGAGTTTATTTCAGTGGATCCAGGTTTTCGCACTGGAAACTCTCACCTTTCTTAGCAAAACAACAGATTACTGCCAGAGTGTCATCGTGTGATGAAATCTCATCCATCACCATGAGTGGACAGTAATTATTACTATACCTTTGGCATGAATGTTTTCCTCCCATTGCATGAAGGTGTCTAGTTCTACCTACTGAAACTGAAGGAAACATTTTATTAAGCGCATGTACTACTAGAGAGTATCAAAATAAAAGCTTTATACACATGCATTTACTAAAATGTTGGTAGGATTTGACATTTTATGCTAAAACAAAATTAGTAACACCATTTACATTCAACCTAATTCATATAGACCTAATTCATATAGATGTCACATTATTACATTATTAAACCATTTTCTTTTTCAATGCCCCTTACTTCTAAGTAATAACATTACTTTTAACTTGATATCGAAAGTCATAATTTACATTACTCACTAAATACAGGTAAAAATTAAGTTTCGTTATTGTTAAGAAAAAGTTTATGTAGCAGTCAAACTGCTTTTACAGAATAAAAACTTTAATGTTTTCTTATTCCTTTTAATCTTGTTATATTCCTTTTAATGTTAATTGCCATGTGACCTCCTTCAAAGCGTGGAAAAAGAAATCCTGATCTATTATGTAAACTGTAATCTCTTATGATTCCCAAAGTGTGGGTCACTGCCCCTTTGTGGGCTATAAAGGTATTGTTGTGGAATTTTAATTTAGAGTTTGGTTTCTAAGCTTTAAATAATTGTAAGATGTGTAGGATTTTTTTGTTTCTTAAAGTTGCTTTTTTTCCCCTCGTCCACTCTTTGCTCTCTGTTCACTGGATCTTCTTGAGCAAACTTCACACACATCAAGACCTGCTGTGAGCTTGGGACAGTGCACTCTGGAAGGCCTGAGTGGGTGTAGACATTTTATAGATCTTTCATTGACCACTTTGTTACAAGTTACAAGTTGTTAACAGCTTCACAAAATTAAATTACTTTGACCAAATCAAGTGTAAACAAAACAAATACGTATAAAGTAAATTTAAAAAAAGGCAAATAGTTACATTACCTTGCCTTTTTCAAAGCAAACAGTTTCCTAGATGACCCGAGATTTCTTAAGTTTGGGAGTGGCTGAGTGGCCTGAGTGCATTGCTTGTTACTGGTTAAAGTAATAATATTACAGTAACACATTATTGCCCAACACTGTCTATGTGTGCCTTTTGGATGTGTGTTCTATTGCACTTCTCCACAGTAGACATTCCACATTTCCGTGTATCAGAGGAATGCAGCAAAAGATTGAAAGAAAATCACTAGTTCTTTTGTTATCTCTATGTTTGTCCTCGTCCCTCTGCAGCACAGACACACAACACTGATAGGCCACAGGCAGCAGCAGCGGCAGAGTATCAAAGTTCCTGTGTATTGGGTAAATACAGGAGGTCTGACTGAGGTCAGTCACCCAGACTGTAAATATGCTTACGCAACATGAATTGCCAAGCTGAATGAAATGCACACTTTTGTAAATTTTAATATTATAACCACCAACAAATGATTATTTTCTTTCCCTTCCTTCCTTCCCGTTACACTTCTTTCCCCTGTCCACTCTTTGCTCCCTGCTCACTGGATCTTCTTGAGCAAACTTCCCATTAGTCACAACCATACATCAACAACTTGTTTTGAACAGTTGATCAGCTGTTTACCCTCTGGACCCCAGCACAGTGTTTCAGACTCTCTCTCATCATACCACCACCACACTCAACTGCAACTCAGTCTGCAGACCTGCTGTGAGCTCGGGACAGTGCACTCTGGAAGGCCTGGGTGGGTGAATTCAAAGAAATGGTGGTTCTTTGCAAAGCCATGGCTGATGGACTGCTGCTCGTGCTGACTCTTCCTCTGCTGGCATGGGGAGTTCAGGGCCAGGGAAACGGACTTGGTGTGGTATGTATATGTGTGTTTCATACTTTATGCTATTTGATATATATCAATTTGCAACACTGAAAAAGATGCAAGTAATTGGATGTGTGGTGTTTTTCCTTACAAAACACTGTATTGTACAGACCTATGGAAATTGGGATTCACCTCAAGACTGTATAAAAAGTTGTCAGCTGCTGTGTGGACCATCATAGCATCTTTTCTTAATTAAAAGTGTGGAATTTGTGGACTGTAATTGTCCACAAGCTGTAGCCTCTGTGAGACAGTGGTAGTTTTCTTTTTTAAATTATGAGGGTGTGCCCTTTTAAAACTTGAGCCCCTGGTCCCTGAAAATTTTGCACAAGCCCTTGTATATACTGATACACTGTCCTTGATTAAATGCCTAAGAATACACTGTCAATAATTTCTGTTGGTTCACAGGCTTTAACAATGATGTCACTGTTTTATTGTGAAATTACTTACAGGGATTTTTTAAGTTATAGACAGTTAATTTATTGAGTCAGATGATCCGCTGTGATAATTCATAAAGAGAGAATTTGGAAGAAAAAAAATAAGACAGTTAAATTATATGTAAAAATACTGCAGTTTCAAAAGAAACAAACAAAAAATGATCTTAATCCAGGAAGGCACCGCCACAGTCAAATTCCTTGTGTGTGTGCATGCTACACTACTTTTACTGACATATTTACAAAGCCAAGTACAGCATCTAGGACGCAGTAATAAGTGTAAATATCCATATAGTAATTTGCTGTGAACATTATGGTCAAATATTCTACAGTGAATTATTTTCCCCATTAATTATATTCCACTTATGACTTTTAAATGTTCTACAAAATCAGGAACTGAAGAATGTGATTTACTGCTGCTGGATGACTTGTGTTTTTCAGAAGCAGGTACCCGGCAGCACCACCGTCCACCTCAGCCAGAACAGAGACATCTGGAGGCCGTTGGTCCATGCAACAGTCAATCTCAGCGACGTCAACAGGTGCTCTTGGTTTTCTCTGGCTTCTCCAGATTCCTCCCACAGTCCAAAAACATACAGATTTGAGGATTAGGCCAATTGGACACTCTAAATTGTGTGAATGTGGATGGTTGTTTGTCTTAATGTGTGGCCCTGTGATGGACTCGCAGCCTGTCCAGGGTGCACCCTGCCTTTCTATGTCAGCTGGGATTAGGCACCAGCGCCCCCTGTGACCCTCATGTGGAAAATAAAGCAGTAGAAGATGAGTGAGAGAGTGATTTGCTCCCTGCTTCTCGTGACCTTTACCAACATAAATATTACACTAACTTTCATCATATTGGCTTTCTCCAACTGCACTGTCACTATCTTTGTCCTCCCTGTCAGGGGCGCCTGTTTAATCGGTACTCTTCAATCTCTGCAGTATCAAGTCCTCCTTTCAGGTACGGACGTTTGACCCCGAGGGTGTCATTTTCTATGGAGACACCAAGGAGGGAGAGGACTGGTTTGTTTTGTCCCTGAAAGATGGCATCCCTCTGATGCAGATTAGCCAGGAGGGCATGATTGTCAGTGTGGCAGGAGGCCCCAAACTCAACGATGGGAAGTGGCACACAGTAGGTTTTCAGTGCCAAATATGGCAAAATGATTCATTTGTTAAATATTTAAAGATGTAGTGTGTAACTTTCAAATACAAACAAATGCCTGTTATATTTGAACAACTTTCAAATGAGTTCAGATAATGCTGATGAAACCTATCAGCTCCACATGACTCTATGTTTCTCAGTTAGGAAGCATTTGTCTTTGTGTTTGTGGAGACTCAGGGTGATGTGTTTTATATCACAACTGACAGAGGGAAGTCGTAAGTAGAACAGCTACGCTGGTAAAGTGAGACAGCAGCAAACTTTAGGTGAAGGAATGAACCCTGTTCTCTGAAACATTTGGAATATGGACTTAGAGATGGCCTTTCAGAAAGCTCTGCATGCTCACCTGAGGTACAGGGTAATTGTGGGAGGTAGTGACAAGTTTCGTCATCAAAAGTTACACACTTTAAAGCTGTGTCCCTAGTATACAGTTCATGAGACTTGTGTTAGAACTCTGAAATTGTTGTTCTCCCTGTGTCCCCAAGCTGGAAGTGAGCAACCAAGAAATGTTTGTGATTCTGGAAGTGGACGGCTCCAGTAAGGTGGTGGTTGGAATGCATTCCATACCGAAAACAGGAGTCATGTTAGGTGAAATGCGACTGGCTCTTGGTGGGATCCTGATCGACAAGAACAAGCTGGAAGTTCAGGTGCAGTGCTTCTTTTCTTTATTTTTTTTCCTCATGCCAGTGCACTCACTTGATGTGTAGAGTGTGTTGTGTGATGTGTTTCCTTAAAGGCCCAGTGTGTAAGGTTTTTTTTACAATCAAATGAATGGTCCCACAGAATGAGCCCTTTATATTTACATCAGGAGCAGGTCTTCTCCATTTTATAGACAAACTAAACTGAATTTTAATGAGAACTGAACTATAAGTGCTCTTTCATTCTTGGAAGGGAAGGGAGAGGTGAGGGATATTTGGCTGCAACATTCAACTTTACCACTGGATATTGCTAAATCCCTCACATTGTACCATTAACTCAAACTTCTTCGTTGTAGTTTGAGCCACACATGGACGGCTGTGTGCGGGAGGGCAGCTGGCTTGACCTCAACATCCCCTGGGAGACCGAGACAGAGGAGCTGTGGCCCTGTTATGAAAACATCAAGCCTGGCAGCTACTTCCCTGGCAGTGGCTTTGCCATTTACAGCACCTCAGGTGACAAATTGTGTTAATTTGTGCAGAACAGAGGCTAGTGTTTATATCTTATTAAATAGCAATTAGCCTGGATAGTATGTCCAGAATGTAAAATTTAGACAAAATTATTTTAATTTTGAGAAATTGAAGGTAAAATAATTACAGTACATTTAAATTAGTGTACAATTGATTGTATGAATTATTGTTTTTCTTTCCCCTTTAAAGAGTCTTTTATATTTACATCAGGAGTAGGGTCTATAGAGGCCATCATTTAGGACAAAGGTGAGGTGAGGGGATACTGAGCTACAACATGCAACTTCACCAATAAATGTCGTCCTAAATTTTACACACTGTTCTTTTAAATCAGGTTGTTGATAGACACTATTAATAGAAAGTATATGAGTGTATATCAAATGTGTTTATTATTCTTTTGTGCTTTTGTAGTTTTCCCTTTTGACACAAATGATGGGGTCAGTATTGAAGTGCAGGGAGATTTTAGTCAGCTGGATGGGACCATTTTCAGCTTTAAGGCTCCAGGACAAGAGCTGACGGTCGCTGTGGTAGCCAATAATGACACAGAGGTATGTGTATGCATCAGATATGAGTGAAAGTCAATCCATAGTAGGGCTGCACCATATTAAGAATATAATTAAATAAATAAATTGAATCAACTTTTAATTATATCGCTAACACCACATCACAACATACATTATCTCACTTCAGTCAGCGGAGAGAAGGAAATCTCTCGCAGGTCCAGACTCAAGGATGTGCAGCTGTCCCTCGGCTTGGGGTGAAAGGAAAAATGCCTCCTGTGAAACATGTATCTACCATTATGGTAGATTGTTGAGCTAACATGAGGACAAATATAACTGTACTGCAGTTTAAGCAATCTTTGTGATATGCACTGTACATTACATCTTTTGTGATGTGTATATTGTACATGTTGATGTTGTGATGAAGATTAATTTTCACTGTATTGTGCAGCCCTAATTCACAGATCATTCCTGTAGTTTGTCCCCACTGTAAATATGACTACAGCTCATTGTCTAGAGTAGATAAGAGACAACTATGACTTAAATAATTTTTTTTCTGTCTTTCTTAAAATTGCAGAAGGTCACATTCTCTTATGGTGAAAAGAGGGTGACTATGAAAAACACTTTAAAGAGACTAGTGATAAGGTTTCATGAGTTACTGGAAGTGTTTCAAGAACATCCCAAGCTCACTGATTTTCATATCACCTCACTGGATCCTGGTATTTTGAGTGCTTGGAAAAATGGCCGTCTAGCCATTGGAAGTCTCCTGGGTGAGGATGAACAGCAACAGTATCCCCTATTCTTTCAATTCACCTGGACATTTACAGACTTTTTGCGATACATTGTCACTTAAGGTTTTCTCAATTTTTTAGGTGAAGGTGAGGACGATGTCGGCTCCCGTTTCCTGACAGGCTGTCTGGGGAAAATCAAGGTCCAGGGGAAGGATTTGGATCTAGATTTAGCTGGCAAACATAAGTCAGTCTCCTCTTACAGTTGCCCTGCATAGAAAATGTACACATAGAATATAAGTGGTAGAGGTTTGCAGTGGATGCCCTTCTAATCAGGCAGCTAATACTAATTCTTTAGATGAATTTGGTATTAGAATCAATTGACCTCTAGATGAGTCAGTTTGCTGTAAAATATTAATATGTTTTTCAATCGAAGTCTCTTCCTCTTTGCCAATTTTAACAGAATAAACAGATTAATTTGGGAAATGTGAGCCCGTCCTTGGTACATGCAATGGTTTGTCTCTGAATAAAATATAACTCTCTTTAAAATTCATGAAAATGTGTCGTTTTGCTGCATTTAAGACAAATAAAATGCTAATTCCACTTAAGAAAATTGCGATTAAACATTAACGAGAAAGTGACCGGGGCAGAGTCTAAGAGAGTCTAAGATGTGGATTTTGCGCCCTCTAGTGGATTTTTACAGACGATGTTATTTCCACAACAGGGGGAACACGTTTTCTCTCGTAATATAGATGTTTTTAGGGTGTGTTTATAAAAACCCCCATCATTTCACACAATATTATTATAGGGTATACTAATAATGAGTTTCTATTGAGACCCAAGTGAGGATTACATCTATCTATCTATCTATCTATCTATCTATCTATCTATCTATCTATCTATCTATCTATCTATCTATCTATCTGTTAAATTTAGTCTCTATGTGTCACTGTGATGGACTGGCAACCTGTCCAGGGTGTACCCTGCCTCTCGCCCTGTGTCAGCTGGAGTTAGGCACCAGCGCCCCACGCGACCCTCAGTGGATAAAGCGATAGAAAATGAGTGAGTTGCCATTCGTAGACTACGTAGTCTACCGGATATGATAATTTTATTGTCGCAAAGTCAGACTGTCGTAAACACTGGCCGCCCGTTGAAGATGGCGGCGGAGCTGCATCCGCGGAGCGGAAAGCTTATCGGCCTGTCTAACTCGAACCGAACCGCCCGGCGCAACCAGCCAGTCCAGGAGTTCAACCATGGCCTGGTACTAAGCAAGGAGCCGCTGAGGGACCGGGATGTCTTTACCGTCCGCATTGACAAGAAGGTAAACAGCCAACAGGCCGCCACTGCGTCTTCCGTGCAGCGTGAGTGCGAGGAGCAGAGCTGCTGGGACGGGCCGGCTCTCTGTCACTGTCTGCTGAGACTGACGCTCTCGCTGCCGGGGGCGGCTTACACATTTTGACAGCGACCATGGTTGTCATGGTTATTCTGCCATGAATTCACATGGCAGAATTCACTCACACAGTCAGAGCATTAGCCGCGGCAGGTTGTTAAATTAACGCCGTCTTCCGTGAAGAAATGTTAAACTGACCGCTGTGCTAACTACAGCCTTCCCATGGTGCCTCGGTAGCGGCAGTTAGCTATGAGCCGCTAGCAGCACCAGCTGAGTTCATATCAGGCTAGCCGGGTTAGCATTTCTGGAAGGTGCTAAAGGGTCTCTGTCTTGTGTTGGCAAGGACTCGGTGTTGTTAAATGAGACACTGGAGTTCAGTTAAGCCGGGGTTGTGTTAAAAGGGGCCGTGTTTGCTGATTTTACTGTTGTAACTGAGTGACAGTGGCTAGTACCGGACGGTCAGTCTGTGCTGATGGCTAATTGCTGCAGCTGGGTTATCTGATTACAGTTACTTAGAGGCTGTGTCTAAACACAAACAAGACACATCACACATGCGCTCAGTCAGACTCTGCTCTCCGTTTCTGTTCTTATAAATAACATTCAGTCTGCAGTACACCATAGATCGAACATTTATTTAATAACCGATTTAGATAAATTAAGAATGATTCGATTTTGGTGTTGATCTGGATTCAGGATTATTGTTAAAACAACTGTTATAAACATTTTCATGACTGCATTTGTTAAAAATATAAGCATGTCTTTGAAAAATATTATAATAGTACTTCATACGTATGTCTATGTTAGTGTGTAGCTTGATCAAAGTTGGGATAGAAATCTGGGCCAGGAAAAACAGAGAAAGTTCCTAGTTTCAATTTTAACCTTATTGCTTCCAGATTTATTTCCAACAACTTCTCAAGTTGACCTTGCTGGGATTTAAAACATATAGGTTTTTAGAGACATATATGTTGCTTGCTCATACTTGTTCTGTTATTTGTTTTTTAATCAAGATACAGTGCTTGTTGCATATCTCTATTATTACTCAAAATGTTTAATTCAGTTTCGACGTATACCTTATATTCCCCATCAGTCATGTACCCATTCTAATAAAAATGCTGCTGTTGGTTATTTTTAATACCATTTGTGAACATGTAGTGTTTGCATTGTTTTCATTTGTTAATGGTGATTTGGATGATGTTCTCTCATGTCTTACGGTATCAGGTCAGGTCTTTTAACAACATGGCAGCTCTCTGGTGACAATGACCAGGCCACATACACACACACACCTTGAAATAATGCTGCGTTTGACCAAGAAAGTATAGCCCAGATGCATGTTATTTTAAAAATCAACCATGCAGAGCCTGAGCATGAGTGCTTGGGCATGAGATGCTATTAACTGTAGGTTAATAGCATCTAAAGGACTACCCATCTCTTGTCAATTTCTCTGTCTGATAAGGGCTTCCACAATAAATAGCCCCATGCTCTGTCATGACACATATTGCCTGTCTAAAAAAATCAATAACTTTCCATCATAGATTGCACACATTGGCATGACTGCCCATCCTGTTCACTGATATCCATGAAGCTGCACTGGAAGTAGTTCAAAGAGAAGTGTCAGAGGGAAAATGGTTGGGTTTACAAAAAGGAGCCAACTTGGCAATATCATGTGTGTGGCTTAACCAGCATCCTGTGAACTCATTTGGCAATGGTTTGAATTATATTTAAAATTTATAGTTTTAAAACCTAATGTAATATTGTAAATACTTTTGTCAGTATTTTTCTCCCTTAAGGGATAATTAGGTCTGAATAATACAGCTGGTAAATAACAGATCCAATGAATATATTAACTATAGTAATTTCACTGTTTTAAAGCCAAACCTTTTTTTTATTTGACCCATATACAATCGTATAATCATTCACTTCTTTCTTTGACCAAGTATTTTCTCTTCTTTTGAACACTTGTATTGTTTTATAAGGTAGTTCATTGGTATATATCCTGTATTATAAAGACAGAGATAGTCAGAGGACACCCACGGGCTGCTGTTACATAAGTGAGTGAGCAAAGAAAGGAGATGTCTGTCTACTCCACACAGTGACCCGGTCAGTCTGAGTTACTACTAAATCTGTTAACCTAGATATGTGGGCTGTAGTAGCACACTGTCTTACATTGCAACTGCCACAGAGTGCAGCGGGACCCTTGGATCCAATTAGAGGAGACAGGAAGAGCATTTTTCCAAATTATATTTTGGTCTCAATGCTGACTTCTCTTTGGAACAATGGAGGCTGAATTATTACAGGAAGAAAATATCCCAGTAGCTGGTCTGGATTCAATGTTATGCTCAAGGTCACTTAATCAATGTTGTTTTCTGCCAACTTAAACTAGAAGTTTGTTTGGTTGGTTTGGATGATTATTGATCTCACATTTTCTGTCTAATCTAAATCCTTTTTTGCAAAGCTTTTTTTTGGGGGGTGCGGGTGGAGTAAGCCTGGGGAACTCTTTCCCTCAGTGGGAGAATGAGGGTTTGTGCCCCTGTCTTGGCAAGTATCTCCTGGATGGACTCTGTTATAGCTGACACAGCATGAAAAAGTAGAATTTCACCCCCAGAGATCAATAAAGTATCACATTATGTTGATTTTTCTGCTAGCAAATGGATATCTTTCTCAGGCTGCTTGTTATGTGATTCCAATGTTGTGCAAAGACACAAGGAGTGGAGCAGTGAGGCTTTTCTGTGATAGAAAAAGCTCATCTTAAGGTTGTTGAGTCATGTGTTGGATTTGCAGTGGTAATAAAGCTTGAATATGCTTAAACATGGTTTATTATATGTGCATATGTTTCAGCATCACAGCTAGAAGACATACTTATCTGTGCTAGTTGTTCAAATCAAAGAAAAACTGAAGAAAGGTTTTGTATCCAGCCCACAGTGTTGTGTTTTTTTTTTATCTACTGTAATTGACTGCTGACCTGTCCAGGGTGTACCCCGTCTCTTGCCCTATTTCAGCTGGGGTTAGGCACCAGTGATAGGATTCATAATTGGACTTAGTATTTCTGTATCAGTAATTTTCATGAAAAAAAAAATCAAAATCAAGATTTCTTTTGTTCTGTTTACAAACACAGCAAATTTTCTTCCTGAAGAGCAAAATGTGAATTCCTACTGCACTGCATAATGTGATCATAATGCTGTTTTGACACACATTTTATCTTTATCAAATAATTGCTGTATATTTCGATCTAGATGTTGCACTTAATCAGATTGCGATTTCATTTGTTTTCCCTTTTTTTTCTTCAGTTGCTTTGAGATTATACCTGTACAGGGTGTACACACTCTGTTTTCTATAGATAGATATTTCCATTTTTGAGCTAAGTACCAGACTGTGAACAGTTTCCTTACTCACTGGGATGATCTGAGTAGTAGCTGCTGTTACTGTTTTTCTTACTTCTGTTCACATCCTGCTGTGCAGCACTGATGTGTCATCACTTCTAACTACATATTGATGTTCAAATAGCTGATAATGCAAATTTCAATTGAGCCTTTCCTCTTTTTGACCTCAGGTGAACTCGTGGAGCGGGTCCATTGAAATAGGTGTGACGGCTCTGGACCCTGCTGCTCTGGACTTCCCCAGCAGTGCCACAGGCCTAAAGGGCGGCTCCTGGATTGTGTCGGGCTGCTCGGTGCTGCGTGACGGCCGATCAGTGCTGGAGGAGTACGGCCGCGACCTCGACCAGCTAGTGGAGGGTGACCGTGTGGGCATTCAGCGCAGCTCCCGTGGCGAGCTCCACCTCTGGGTTAACGGGCAGGACTGTGGTGCAGCCGCCAGTGGCCTGCCGCCCAAGCTGTGGGCAGTGGTGGACCTGTACGGCAAGTGCACTCAAGTGACAGTGGTGAGCTGCGAGCCACCGCCGCCCTCTGCAGAGAGGGAGAGAGAGACAATAGAGCAGGACAAGGAGGCTGCTGATGATGATGAGGAGGAGGAAGAGGAAGAGGTGGTGGTGTGTGGTGGTCGGGAAGATACAGGGATTACACCACTCATGAATGTGGCAGCAATGAATGGAATGATCAATGGAGATGAAGGTAGCTGTGAATTTAACCAACTATCATATACCATTATTTTATATTTCACCTGGTTGGATTGTTTTATTTGATTGTATACATTTTACTGTTTTCTTGATAGTGCCTGAGCTCAGCTGCAGTCACAGCAGACCAGACAAATTTCCCAACAATCTGGAACCTGACACAGGTAAGAAAATCCTCCTCAGGTCATTGGATGGACACATTGTGGACACACAACCAGCATTGTTGTCCATTCTAATCTTCCTTTCTCTCCTCAGTTCTGACAGAGCACCAGCTTTTCGACGTTTTCAACAATGCAATAGTATCTTTTTATCGCTCTGAGGATGAGGGTGGGGGGGAAGATGGTGGAGGCGGAGGAGGAGCAGGACGAGGCGGTGCTAGCGGAGGAGATGGAGTGGGAAATGCAGGAACTGATTCCTCAGCCAGAAATGGCAGAGGTAGCAGCAGTGGAGGAGGCACAGTGAACAGTGACAGTGGGACAGGTACAACAGGAGGAGGTGGTGGTGGAGAAAGTGGAAATACCAATAATAGCCCCGCTAGTAATGGAGGGGTGGGGCCAGGACCTCTGACAGGCGGGATGACCACCAATGATGCACTGCTTTTTCATGAGAAGTGTGGCACACTGATCAAATTGAGCAACAACAATAAGACGGCAGAGCGGAGAAGACCGCTGGACGAGTTCAACAATGGCGTGGTGATGACCAACCGGCCGCTCCGACACAATGAGATGTTCGAGGTGACTACAATCGCACAACTGAATGCAAAAAATGTTTTGTTAATGCACACACGTTGATATTAAGAGTTTAATATATTTTTATGAAAATAGAATGATAGAGCTGTAATTTATGATTAATTGAAATTTTAGTTTGCAGAATGTTGGTAAATAGTGAAAACTCAAAATACAATATCCCCAGAGACCAAGGTTATGTTTTCATATCGCTCATTTTGTCCAAACAACAGACTAAAACCAAATACTTTAAAGGTTAATTTTAATATTTAAAAATTTGTTTTTTATATATTTTTTTTATAATATTTTAAAGTACTTTTTGGTGATTTAAGTTGTCTGTTCATCCACAACAACAGAAACAACAACAACAAAACTGATTTTACTGTTGTTGCGTATCTTTTTTATTTTTTATTTACTCCAGCCATAAAGATATGGATAATAACTGAACTTTTAAAACAAGTTTAAAAATTATTTTGATTGTTATACTGAACGTTTTTGAAACTTGAGTATTGGGGCCGTATGGGAGAGAAATGATGGCTCAGGAGGTATCGACATAAGTGAGACACACATCAGTATGGTGAATCAAAAAGAAAAATTCAGTACATTTTATTTTACCATGATAATCCAATGTTTTTGAGTATGAAATGGTGTTGCATTGGGCTTCATTAATTAAGACTATTCATATCAAAGAATTAAATTTGCTTGTGGTGAAGAATATGTATTTTTTTCTTTAGATCCGCATTGATAAGCTGGTTGACAAGTGGTCAGGCTCAATAGAGATTGGTGTAACCACACATAACCCCAACAACCTGGACTATCCTGCAACTATGACCAATTTGCGCTCAGGTAACATAACACACAAAGATGCACAAAAACAAAATAACTTTTTGAGTTATTTGTTATACTCTGGACCTGTTTTTATTTACCAGGTACAATCATGATGAGTGGTTGTGGGATACTGACCAACGGGAAAGGAACCCGGAGGGAATACTGTGAATTTAGCCTTGATGAACTTCAGGTTCAGACATTTACACACACAAACACACACAGATACCCATTTCATTCTGCCTCCTACCATTAAAATGCATCTGTATTTGCACTTGCAACAACTGCTCCCATCACGTTTCAGGAGGGCGATCACATAGGTCTGATGCGAAAAGCTAGTGGAGCGCTGCATTTCTACATCAATGGGATTGACCAAGGTGAGAAACATCAAGATGCAGCTTTGTAAGAGGAAGAAATATCAGTGCTGAGTAGAAGTAGACATGAATCATATAGGTGATTTTAGGCATTTTTATACACTTCTCATTTGCTGATTATTATTTAATGAATAAGGAGTTTACTCATTTTGTTCTCAG
Organism: Brachirus orientalis; assembly: GCA_016785285.1. NCBI lineage: Eukaryota > Metazoa > Chordata > Actinopteri > Pleuronectiformes > Soleidae > Brachirus > Brachirus orientalis. The sequence continues at coordinate 10,684 of JAFBJR010001469.1, read as the reverse complement.
AAACTTGATTCACTAAAAGTGTTATTTATCCAAAAGTTTATAACGTACTTTTTTTGATCCAAACACTGAATTATAATATTGTATTTGGCAAAGATTTTTTTTGAACACCTGTCATAAAAAAAATACCAAAAAAAAAAAACAAACAAACAAAAAAAACATTGTATATCAGCCATCGGCTGCACCGATTTCTAAAGATGGGCTTTGGTACTAGAAAACCGCTATTGGTCAACCTTGACTGCAGAGGGGGTGGAGTCATATCATAGTGATGATTAGGGCTAGGTATCGTCACCAGTTTTGATTCAGTTCAGATTTAATCCATGATTCGACTCGATTCAATTCCAATTTAATTAGGAATATTTCAGTTACAATACCACTATTAGTTGGGAATGAAAACATTTTTACAGAATTATACATTCCTCACAACTGGCATATGGATAATATTTGTCTTTACATTAACAGAATCCAAAGCAGTTACATTAATGTACTTTTTATTTAACATGACAGAACACTGATCATGTGACAGTCAAGACTACATTTAGTACCGAGGTAGAAGGCGTCATAAATTCCATTACCTCTAACAAAATACATGTAACTAAATAAATCTGAACAGCTGTCCAGTCCCCGAGAAAGACAGTGAAAATTTCAACAAATGATATATTAACCAGCACATTCATTTTCAGTTTGTAATGTATGAAATCCAATTTTTCCCAACAAGCTGTCATCAGCTGTGACCATTTACATGGAACAAGTGCAAGAAACCTGCTTTTAGCTTAAATGGTGCCTTCATCTGTGCAGGGCTCACCATGTTGGCAACGTCCTCTTTACGTGGCCAAATCTTGTTGTTAATGTCACGAGAGTAATGTGATTAAATCTTTCACGCCCAGGTAAAAGATTTTTATTAAAAGATCAATCATGGATTTTATGAATCGATATCATATTATGAAATAGCAGATCGATTTTTATCTTTTAATTGAGTTTTTGCACCCAGTCCTAGTGATGATGGCTATAAAAATGCTAGTGCTGAACAATTAATAGTTTTCAAATTAAAATTGCAGTGTGAAACTACGGAAATCGCAATGACTGCAATTTATTCTACTTTTAATTGGTTGATACAAAATAAAAAAAAGCGTAACACGTGTTGGAACCATTTCTTTCATTTTAAAGTTTTCACCCAATATATACATAGATAATATACCCTATGACACCATCATATTTAAATCAATTACAGTGAATATTGACCTTAATGTTGATCTAAAGGATTTTATTCTAAATCAGATTGCAGCCACAATATCTCAGGCCTAGAGGATGCACCATCTAGTAAATATGCATGTATTCAGCTTTAGTTAAGTTTTGTTATTTATTTTTTATTTATTTATTTATTTTTTACATTAAATATGTTGATATGTTGAAAATAGCTAGCAGTGACGATTTCAATGTTTATTCCTTCCCTCTGTCTTAATAATCAGTATTAAAAGTTAAACAAAAAAAGCTAAAACTAAGCACTGTTGGGGCGGAGTGCCCAGCAACAGTGTGTTAGTTTATCCTGAATTAGGACAGACTATTTCTCTTATTTGAGCTCTTTATTTTCTTTAGCAAGATGGAAGATTAAAATACTCTGAGGACCTCAGTCCGGTACAAAAACCCACAGAGAACAAGAATACTCTACAGTCCTTTGCTGGAGTGAGCATGCAGATTGAAGGAAACGGTAAAATTTAAAAAAACATAAATGATGGTATGAACACGATTGGATAAGACTAAGCGGGGAGTGGCCGTGGTTTAGTCTTGGCTCTCCCTTGTTGGTGCACAAGTCCAGCCTCTTGGCACACAACCAACCAATCTTCAGGCATCACTCCCGGTTGGGTCCCTCCTTGGTACCTCCCTAAACTACCTAGTGCTAACTAGTCTGGAGCAGCTGCGCCCATCTATCTTCCCTGTGATAGAATACATGACATACCCTGATATCGCTTAAGTTGTATTCATCTTATCTGTACTTTCTGTACCTATTGTACTGTGCAAGCATTAACGTATGTGAGCATAAGTGCGTGTGTCCTTGTGTGTGTGTGTGTGTGTGTGTGTGTGTGTGTGTGTGTGTGTAGTAGTAGTAGTGGATAGCTGTATATGGCCCTTGTAATTCATGGGTCATGCATAAGTAAGAATATAAACCCTCACATCTTCTCTGGATGTTTTTTTTCCCAGGTGTTGCTGCAGCCCAGACGCCCGGCGTGGTCTATGGTGTGGTGGACCTTTATGGCATGGCCGTTAAAGTCACCATAGTCCACAACCACAACCACAGCGACCGACTCAGACGCAATAACGCAATCATGAGGGCTCTATCCCCAGATGTAGGTCGACCACGACCTGCTCTCTCCCTCACTCCTGACCCAGAGGGTCTCGACCGCCTCCTCTTCCACCCAAACTGCGGCCAGAAGGCCGCTATCATCAGTGACGGAAGGACGGCATTGCGGCCACAGTGAGTTCATCTCTATTCCTTTTTTACCCAACTTACTAAACATTAGCAGTGTTTCATCACATGCAGATTTTTATTGCAGGCGGATTTAAATACATTTTCAACTATGGATTTGGAGACATTTTATTTAAATTCATTTTGATTCTGTCTTCTTGAGTACGAATTTAATTCTTTTTGTTTTGTTTTTGGTGAAGAATATGTATAAATCCTTTATTTTTTATAAATTTAAAGCGTCCCTGCACTCACAAGTTGACCACACTGTTTTCACAGCGCGACTGATGACTTCAACCATGGTGTGGTCCTGAGCAGCCGGCCCCTGCGCTCCAACGAGGTGTTCCAGGTTCGCATCGACAAGATGGTGGACAAGTGGGCGGGCTCCATCGAAATCGGTGTCACAACGCACAACCCTGCATACCTGCAGCTGCCCTCCACCATGACTAACTTACGCTCAGGTGAAAATAACACAAAAATATTAGTGTGTTAGATGCAACTGTAGTGTTACAACAAAAATATTTTACTTTCCTTCTTTGTTTTCTAGGGACATGGATGATGACAGGAAACGGCGTTATGCACAACGGAACAACAATCCTGGACGAGTATGGGCACAATTTGGACCGACTCAAGGTGAGCCATATTTATTTCTCATGACTCAGTAATTAGTGGCTGCCTATTTTCACATGCGCATTTCCTTTTATTAAAGATCCTATAAAATCATTAAAAAAGTTTTAAATCTTGTAAACCATTGCAAACATTCACACACACACATATTAATGTAAACGCTCCGGTAACGTGTAGAAACGACATACAGTATTGCACATACTGTAAACAGCAGTCCTCCTCCCTTTCTCTCCTCCTTCCTCTTTATCAACAGCACCTGCAGCCTCACAGCAGGAGTCTGCTCCTTCTTCTCTACTTCATTTCTTCATTTTTAGGAATTTTAGATAGTCAAGAGCCTTTCTGTGTGTTTTTACATCCAGTTAAGACACATTTGCAGGACAAAGACATCTCAGCTAACTAGTGAAGCAAAGGGAGCAGTGTAGGAGAAGATACAGTAACTCATGAGTGAACAGGAGACGTAGTTATAGATGCTGACAGTTTTTATATTGACACCTTGTTGGAGGAGGAGTTGAACTAACTATGGCTTCTGTGTGTCATGAAGCCAGGCCTAAAACAATTTGAAAAGACTACTGGAGATAAACTTCATAATTCTTTAATCTAATCTTAAATTTTTTTTCCACATGTTCTCAACCACTATTTTGTATCTGAATTTGGTTAATAGGCTCTTTAATGGATTTGTTTTCCCTCTGTTAGGCAGGAGACACAGTAGGTGTGGTGAGGAAAGAAGATGGCAGCCTCCACTTCTTTGTAAACGGTGTGCCTCAGGGTCCAGCAGCCTGGAATGTCCCTCCCAGCGTCTATGCCGTGGTCGACCTCTATGGGCAGGCTGCTCAGGCCACCATCATGGATGACATGGGTGAGAGAGTGAGGCAGAGGAATGGACAGGATGATAAAGAATTCATCAAATAAAATATACTTTATTGTCCTACAGAGACATTTTTCTCAGGCTAAAGTACTACTAACATCTGTAGAACAATTTACAGTATGACAAAGACATAAAAAGGGATTGTAATTCACAGAAAATAAATAAGATGATAAAAGTGGTTATTAGGTTTGCAGAGCAGTTTCTGTCATTGCCATCTATGCAGCAAGAGTTGTTAACATTGCTTATGTGATTGTGATGTTTGTGAGCTGTGTTTGAGCTAAAAGCATGACAAACATGATTTCATTGTCTAGTACCTGCGATAGTGCATTTGCAAAGCGTGTTTTGATTGGCTACCACTGAGAAAGTGGAACCTTTTTCAAACAAAGGCAAAGGACTCACTGCACAAATCGGCAATCCTTGACACCACTCCATTTAAAGTGAATGAGAATGTGTTTCAGGTGATTCCTCCTCCGCATTATGTGAGCCAGTTGTAAATCAGTATTGCACCTGCTCTAAAACATAAAAAAAGCTAAAGAAAAAGACCTGACATAAAAACACTGTAAAAAAGCCACTTAAAACATTTAACAACACTGCAAAATATGCTAAAGTAAAGTGCTGGATTTAAGGTTTATGATTGTAAGTGTTTCACCTCTTATGTCTTCTTATGTCTCAGTGGACCTGCCTCCTCTCCCAGAGGACAGCTCAGAGGGACCCACGGCCATGTCTCCTGGGAGCCCCTGTTCAGTAGGTGGGGCCACCATGACCAGCGACCTGCGCTTTCACCAGCTACATGGCACCAACGCTGTCATTACCAACGGGGGTCGTACCGCCCTGCGTCAGAACTGCCGCAGCGAGTTCAATGATGCTATTGTCATTTCCAACAGGTAATTAAACAATTTGGCAAATATGTTTCACATCACATTTCTCTAGGTTTATATTTACATCTGTCAAAATCAGTAGTGTAAATTAAGAAGCATTTAGCTGCAGGTGAAAGTTTGCAGTTGAGTTTTTCAGCTTCAAAATACGTTTCCACTCTTCCTGCGACCAGTGTTTGCCTAAACAATGTGATGGTACCTTGGCTTGTATTAAAATATATCGCAAATTCTCTTAAAAAAAATGATAAAAGAGAATGTGTTTGTACATGTCATCGGGGTAAGCAGAAACTTGGCAGAAGAATAAGGTGCATCTTCTTGATGTAAATAAAAGGCGCCAAGCAAGGTCAAAACATGTTTTCTTGCTTCTGTTTCTTATTGTCAGTCAGGGAATGTTCTCATCATAGACAGTACCTTCTTTTGCTTGTCGTTTCTGTCATTGTCATTTGATTTCAAAATGACATCTTTCATTTGCTGAACTTTTTTCATTGCACTGATATCCATTTACCTTTTATTTACACACTGACCTTTCTACCTCCCCGAAGCATAAAAATATTAATGTGATATTTCAAGACTTTTTCAAAAGTTTGGTTTCTGTTTTTTTATGCACATAAAAACAAGCTAATTGAAACTCACCTGATCACTTCATTTACATGGACTAATATTCTGATATTAACCTGATTATTTGTCCTGTGATGGACTGGACTATCTGTAACTTCAGGATTTGAACTCTTCTCATTCATGTTGTAGGTGCCTTCGAGATGGAGAGCTGTTTGAAATTGTGATTCAGAAGATGGTGGACCGCTGGTCGGGTTCAATAGAAGCAGGTGAGGTTTCTGTTATTCTACTAAGGAATCTATCTGCTCATTTATTTTTCTTTCTCTATTCTGTGTCACCTAACATTTAACATTTTAACACTTTGTCATTACGTTATTTTCATTATTTTCACATATAAAAAAAATTACAGATAAAATACAAGTTTTGAATATGAATAAGTTTGAGAATTTGAGTTTTGCTTTAAAAAACACACTCCAGACTTGAAATCCACTATTCTCTTGTGAGCATTACAGGGAATAGTTAAATTTCACAGTTTATTTAAAAAAAATGTGTGTATTTCTTCTGCTATCACTGGTGTCATCCACTATGTGTGTCCAGGAGTGACAGCCATCAGGCCAGAGGAGCTTGAGTTTCCAAACACGATGACCGACATCGACTACGACACTTGGATGCTCAGGTAAAGATAATTTTTAAATCATGCATCTAGAGGTTAATTAGATTATGTGTGTTTTTACTTGGAAACCTTAAAACACAACTTAAATTCTAGAATGTGTAGAGCTGCCAGAAAGAGAAAATCTTAAAAGCATATTAAGGTTGTTTTCCTTGTCTTTTATTTCCACAGTGGTACAGCCATCATGCAGGATGGCAACACAATGCGCAACAACTATGGGTGTGACCTCGACTCTCTGACAACAGGCTCAAGGATAGGCATGATGCGCTCAGCCAGTGGCGACCTGCACTACTATATTAATGGCATGGACCAGGGTGTTGCGTGCTCTGGTCTCCCTCCAGGTAAAGGAGACTGTTCTGACAAATGTGAGATCTGGACATGGATACAAACATAGGAGGTAAATATCACAGACTGCTGCATCTCTCTCTTTCTTAGAAGTGTTTGCAGTGGTAGACCTGTATGGTCAGTGTGTCCAGGTATCCATCACAAGCTCTTCAGGTCCACTGGACAACAGTCTCTGTACCTGCAACATCACTGAGAAGAGCTTCCCCATCCACTCACCAGGTAAAATAAAAGGTTCAGTCAAATACCTATTTTGTAGTTTGTGTTTAAATATTAACACAACATTATAGGAATGGATTACAGGGCAGTTTAAGTGCAGCACCTTTTGCGTGCACTACTTTATCATTTCAAATGACAATGTGTGACATCCACACAAAACTCCTGCATCAGTGGCCATTAAGAGTTAAGAAATATATTAAATGTACTCAAAGCCTCATGTCCATCTCTCTTCTGTGTGTACAGTAGCAGGTGTGGCTCATCGGCTCCACAGTAAACATGGTAAGAATGTGGTGCTGCTCGGTGAAGACTGCCAGGCTGTCAGAGTTGGAGGTTACTCACATGGCATTGTGTTCAGTGCCAAGGAACTCAAAGCAGACGAGTTGTTTGAGGTAAGAATCAGTTCCAGGACCAGTGATTAAACCAATAATGCAATATGGCTGGACGATATGATCAAAACAATTGTTAAAAAAAACTAGGACTGCTCATGGTACTCGCAGTCATGAAAGGGCTCTCGAATCCCCCATGCAAGTCTGGGAGTACAGCAATTTTTTGACCTCGGCAAAGTTACAGGGCATTTTCTGTTTTAAATGATTTATTTCCAGACAAGTTGAATCTTGTTAAGATCAGTGTCAGCATATAATAATAATAATAATAATAAAGAATAACAATCTAGTATTATTCTAGATATTCAAGGGCCCTTTAGTTATTCAAGTTCATGAAAGTTGTTTAATTTTTAATTACTTATTTTTAATTACTTACTTACCCTTCATATTCCATGGCGAATTGTCAAAATTCTAATTGTTGCCGTGGTCATGCCCTTTTGAATCTAGAAACCTTTTGATAACTTTTTGCCTTTGATGTGTCTAGTAGAAATTGACACATTCTTTTTTTATGTTGGTACGATGCTCAGATGAGTTTGTTCATTTATGAAGCATTCAATTTACCAAGATGGACACCAAATTAAAAATGGCCGCTTTCTAGCTGAGTTGAGACCATGGTCCCAATGGACTGTTTTTGTTCATCTTTGACTAAAACATGTTCCCACCAGGTTTCGTGAAATTCATTTCAGCCCTTAATTGTCTTAACAATTGTTTGAAATCAGACATTAGTTCAAAGTTTTGCTCTGAAAGAGAAGGTTAAAGATCCACTTAATTATGGTTGTGGAGGTAATATGTTCGTTACATATTAATTTTACTTTTTTATATTTATGATAGAATATTGAAGGAAATTGTATTTGCAGTACACTGTATGTAGTGATATTGAATTATTGCCCATGTCTTTCCACCCATCTCTCTGCAGGTGAGGATTGATGAAGTGGATGAGCAGTGGAGCGGTTCGCTGCACATTGGTGTGACCACGCTCGCACCTCAGGAGCTGCCGTCCTGCCCACTGTCAGGTCTCTCGCCCTCTCTGCCGCATCTTCGCACCAAGGTCACCTGGCTGCTTTGTGGCTCTGAGGTCCGTCGCAATGGTGTGCTGCAGCGCCAGAACTACGGCTGTTCACTGGACCGGCTGACAGTAAGCTGTGACCTAAGTACCTCTGTTCGATTTCAAACCTTTAGAAAATGTCATGGGTTGGTGAAATCACAGGTAGATCTAATTAAAGGTCATAACAAGGACATTTAAATCCTGATATCTTTTTTATGGATTACCTTCAGTCATTGCCAGTGCCTCTCTGGCTGTTTCAAAGCCCAACTTCTATTATCAGAGACATTCTGAGAAGAGAAGAAAGAGATGAGGGTATTCAGGCAGTGGATATCTTACCCAGTATGACCTGTGCATATGACTTCCCTCCTTTAAACGTAGTCTGTCTTATTGATTTAAAGCTAAAAGACCCCAAATATATCTTTATGATGCAACATTTTAAAAGCGTTATGTCTTTGGGTTTTTTATTATTGTCAAATATCTTTCAAAGTCTTAGTTCCATATAAAAGAAATACAATGTAACCTTATTTATTATAGACCTGTGGTTACTAATTAAATACCATAAAATGAGTGTCAGAAATGTTACTTTATGGACAAACTAATCTTCCTGCTCTGTAAACAGAAACAGATGTAAAGGCTTGATGCTTGTTTGCAGGTTGGGAACCGTGTTGGTGTGAAGAAGTGCAGTGATGATACCATGCACATATTCATTGATGGAGAAGACATGGGACCTGCTGCTACTGCAGTGTCCAAGGTACACACACTGTCTCATTTTTCAAACATTTTTAAAATATCCAGATCTGCTTGCTGAGTTGCAGTACTTTGTCCCTCGCTGCATTTCAGCACTGTTCTCTTGCTTTTTACAGAATGTGTACGCAGTGTTGGATCTGTATGGGCGGATAACAGCTGTGTCTATCGTCAGCTCTTCACGGATGGAGGAGATGGAGAGTGTCAAGGAGCCATCACTGTCTTCAGAGAGCTGCAGTGACGGAGAGGATGACACCACTCCTGTCAGAGAGGTAGGAGGCTTGGAAAGCAGCATTATGTACTAACTCCACATTATATAACAATTTATCCCACACTGTATTGGTATGGTTATTATAAAATGCAGGAAAAATGATATCCAACCAAAATGGTTCTCACTTAAATATTGTTCTAATGATATTGATTTTATCTTGAATATTCTTTTTTACAATATATATTGAAAATATTGTTAGTTAAGTAGATTAGTGGTATTTGTTTTCAGTCAAAACAACTTTATTAATAAAAAAAAAAGTTAGTCATAAAACAAACTGCACTACACAAGTGTTACACAAACTGAAATGTTAATAGAGCAATGAAATATCAGAAGACCGATGACCATGCACTTTACGTTATTTAAAAAAATCTTCATTCCATCTTTAGGTTGAGACAGAGCTGTGTGCTGTGGTTCCCACCATCATGGCTTTCCTAGAAAATCATGGCAAAAACATCCAGTTGTCAAACCAAAACCTGACAGCAGCCAGGGTGTCAAGCTACAACCAGGGCCTACTGGTCACTGCGCAGCCGCTTGCTCGCCAGCAGCTCTTCCAGGTACTATACACTTCCTTTCAAGGACAAAGAGGGGGAAAAAGGACAACAGAGTCAAGGAAACTCATTTATCTCAGTATTAGCATCAGTGTATTAACAGCTTCTGTTTGATTACCAGTTTCAGATTGACCGTCTGAATCTGTCATGGACATCATCACTGTCGCTAGGAGTGATAGGTCACTCTCCTGATCGGCTCAATTTCCCCTCCACCGCATGCTGTCTGAAACGCTCTGCCTGGCTGCTGCAGAGAGACTCTGTCTTCCACAACTCACTAAAGGTACGTACACAGAGTCAAATGCACAAATCTGGGTCATGTAGACAACATCTAAATGATATTAATTGTTGATTTTCTGCTTTCCCACTCAGATTTGTGAGAATTATGGTCCTAATCTGGACACTTGTCCAGAGGGGACAGTGTTGGGTCTGCTGGTGGACGCCAACAGTTGTCTCCACCTCTTTGTCAACAGCATGGACCAGGGTGTGGCAGCACAGGACATCCCTTCACCCTGTTACCCCTTCATTGACCTCTACGGCCAGTGTGAACAGGTTTGTTCCACCTATCACAGAAGTTCTCTGTCAATCTATTCAATGTTTGTTTTAGAAAATGGTATAATTTTATATCAGTAACTTATACAGACAGACTATAATCATGAATTTCAACAGTCAGGTGACAACATGCAAGTGAATGTTTTTGTTGTCATGACAGGTCACAATTGTAACAAACAATGTGCAAGCTATGGGTGGAGAAAATGGTGAGAACCGTTGTCAGGGTGACATGGAGAAGGCAGACATGGTTGATGGTAAGAAGGCAATTTTCTTGTTTTTGTTGGTCCCAAACATTACTTGTCAGTGTATTGAGGCATTCTAAACTTGAGCTAAATGTGATAGTGAAATAGGTGTGCTAAATGTCAAAGTAAAGTAGAGGTGCCCTAAACTTGAGCTAGGTGTGCTAAATGTCAAAGTAAAGTAGAGGCGTCCGAAATGTCAGTGTAGTGATGCATCCTAAACTTGAGCTAAATGTGAGAGTGAGGTAGGTGTGCTAAATGTCAAAGTAAAGTAGAGGCGTCTGAAATGTCAGT
>JAFBJR010001468.1:63698-80423 GCA_016785285.1 Brachirus orientalis | reverse complement strand
CAGACACAGACACACACACAGACACAGACACAGACACAGACACAGACACAGACACACACACACACACACACAGACACACACAGACACACACACAGACACACACACAGACACACACACAGACACACACACACAGACACACACACAGACACAGACACACACAGACACAGACACACACACAGACACACACACAGACACACACAGACACACACAGACACACACAGACACAGACACACACACAGACACACACACAGACACACACAGACACACACAGACACACACAGACACAGACTGACTTTAATGGGCTTTGTAAGGGACACCAATGAGCCTTAGTTGTCTTTCCATGACACTGTTGAGCTCAGATCCATTACTGTATAATCAGAGGAGAAAAGATTCAGCCCAAGAATTTAATCTTCATCCTAGTTTTTCATTTCCTTCTTGTATACTTTACATTTTATTCAATTCTTTTCAAACTTTTCTGTTGCTTTTATAATTGTTTTCATTGTTTAAATAAAAATTTTATTTCCTTAATTTAACATTTTTTCATTTACATTTGAATGTTTTCTTTTTTCTCTAAAACCTTGTTTTTAAGATTATTACATAAATCGTTTGCTTTGTTTCCTACATTTATTTCTTCTTCTTATTGAAATTGCTGCAAACACTGTAACACCCCTGTATCTTCTTTATTCTCCCTCTTTTGGCCGTTAATTAGTTTCACCTAATTCAACATAAAAACTTCATTTTAACTTCAAAACATAAAGCTCAATTAGGACATTTTTTTATATCCAATTATTGTCAAAGAAATGTTCTCATTCCAATAAAGTGAAAAGTATTTCAGACAAACTCATTTTCTCCGACTTTAATGGGTTCATGTACTTCAACGTAGAAACTAAGCATGAGAAATTTCCCACCATGAATAATTGTGATTCACAATATTATTGCATTGACTGCAAAGATTGAATGGTGGGCTAAAAGAATTTTTAAGTCACTTACATAAACGGTAATGTTGATGTTTTTCTGACTGTAAGTTTTCTGACTGTCCTCACTAACGGTGTGGGAGGTTCACAGCTGTGATGACAGCGAGCGGATGACACGAGGCTGGTTGTTCACATTTCTCTTCACCTTGTTTCACTCTTCACACATGATTTTCTACCAGAATGTAAATAAATGTGTCTAATTTCATACAATGTGACGACCAAAGCACATTGAACACAACACATTTCAGCTCTGTATTTTTAATAAACCTGCTCTGCATCTCTAAAGCAACCACCAACTGCAGGTGCCACACACAGCTGATTTAGATCAGCAGATTAGACTGCACACAAGGGATCGGCCGATAGGATACTCTGCATTGGCCCGATACTGGTCAGAATCACTGGATTGGATATTGGACACATAAAAATGTAAAATCTGATACAATCAAAAAAAAAACAAACGTAAATATGTAAAAAGCCGAGCCACGTTGTAGGCTGCTTTTTTTTTTTAATACAGCTGGAGAATGATGTCTTTGAAATAGTACATTGTTAACAGTGTCATACTTTAAAAGGTGTAAAATGATGGACTGATGTTGTATCAGACAAGAAAAAATGGTATGTGCCATCCCTGGTGCACACACAGGTAAACAAACAGACACACAGGGTTTCCCACATTCACACAATCAAATGGAAACATCTCCAGTTTAGTCATGTTACTGCGAGAAAGTGAGAAAGGAAATGTGTTTAAAATAAGTATACATATATACGTATATGTATATATATATACTATATATATATATATATGTGTGTGTGTGTGTGTGTGTATATACATATACCTTGGATAAGCGGCAGAAGATGGATGGATATATATGTCAAATATTGGAGGCTTTTATTTTGGAAAAGGTGCAATTTCATCACACACACAAACATAGTTTTTCAAAAACTAACCCTGAGCCGTGTTTTCATCAGACCGCACACACACACACACACACACTCACACACTCACACACTCACACACTCACACACACACTCACAGAGTGTGGATCTCACAGCCGGAGCTGTCAGCAGAGTCTCTGAGGACTGAGGATCATGGAAGCTCAGAAAAAGGTCAGAGTGAGCAAGAAACCAGCTGGGGTGTGATTCTCACACACACACACACACACAGGGCAGGGTGTGGGTGGAGTGGGTGGTGTGGGTGGTGCAGTCAGTCATCTAACCATCTCTGGACATATTAATTGATCCTCTACTTGGTCTTTTCAACCACATTAGTGATTTAGTCCAGAGGGAAAGTCAGGTTTGTAAAATGTCTGGGGCTAATGTGGCTAACTGAGCTGTGTTTACTGCTGTTGGTTATTTTCCTCATTCTCTATAATTATTAAATAACAATAGGAATAGTACTAGTGTAACAGTAAAATAGTGTAATATTTAAAACATGATGAGTGAAGTCTACTGCCCTCAACGCAGCTGAACCCTGAGCTTTAATAAAACAGGGACAGATGAAACTGAAACACACTACAAAACATAATAATCCCCCATCCTACTAACACACATAAAAGCCATCTTTATATGCACAATACATTCCATTTTAACTCCAAATATAGAGGCTTACATTACAAATCTTGTTGCTGTAATGAACTGCTTGTGTTTTTAAATAATTTATCACTGTCCTTTAATTGACCTAACGTGTGAACGTGTGAACGTGTGATGCGGGAGATCGTTCTAGCCTTGAACGTCACAGAAACTCAACATTACCTCAAAGAAAATGATGCACAAAACATTAAAACACAGGTGTATACACACCCACAATGCACCAAGACTGAATAAGCTGGTTTTCAGTTCCTGTTTTCAGTGCCGTCATTTCTGGTAACAAACAATGCTGATTTTTTTTTTGTTTTTTTTTTTTGTTAGAAATTGAATAAGAAATTGAGTTAGAGATTAAAGTAACAATACGGGAGATTTTGTCAGTTAGACGAGCAATGGAACCAAAATGTTCCGACTGGGCTTAAACTCTGAACCGAGTCCTAACAGAAAAAGATGGGCCGATCTTCACATATGCTCCAAAAGATAAACAACAAATATTTAAGAGAGTATGGGGCGATCAGTACAGCTGATCAGGTTTAATACAGTACTGTGTGTATGACAGTACAGTACATGCTCTGAATCCATAAGATTCCCCACTGCAGTGTTAGAGACAGAGCAGATGGAAGGAGAAGACGAGCGTTTCAACCACACACTTCACTTCCTCTCTCTCTCTCTTTACATTCACCGTCTGTGTCTCTTTACCTCTCAAACACAACCAGACGCTGTCATCCAGAAACAAATCTGTTGACATCCTCAAACATTCATTTACTTTCATGAAATGAAAAATAAAACATTAACCTTCAGGGAGAAGCAGCAGCGCCGCTGCTCTCACACTCAGCAAATGTCATAGATTTAATGGAGGTGACGATTGCTTCGGCCTTCATCTACAAAATACATCAATCACAACAAGACGGGGAGTGTCCCAGGATTACGACCGCTGCTAAACAATACGCAGGCAAATAAAACCAGACAGAGGAAACCAGAGGAGATTTACTGCCATAAAAATGAATTTAAAAAATTAAAGCAACTGCATCCATCCCTCTGGAGATGGTGTGAGGAACCACATCTTTATTAGTCAATAAAAGATAACAGAAAACATCTGGACAAACTATGCTGCTATCAATATATGTTATTTTCTATTTAATTTTACTATAATTTTCTGATTCCCACCCGTTCACTAATGATGATGGAACTGCCAGAGCCTCAGCTGATGAGGCTGAACAGCATTAACGCAAAATCTTTATAATATTTACTCTAACACGAGGATGAGAACTTGAAGGTATGAGTAGTTTTCCTTAATATACTGTTAGGATTTTCAAGAACTGCACAGAACATTGAACAAAAATAGTGCAAGAGAACTGCAGCCTTTGTCATCTGTTAACTGCTTTGCTTCAAAAAGCAGATAAATGATGGTCCGAGTTTTTAATCAGGTGTTTACTATCCGACCGTCAAACGCTCAAAATTTTGCAAAAACTCAACATGTGAAATCACCTGAAGAAGCTAACAGTCCTTACGGGTAAATGTGCTGCTACTGTTGCTATCCCTCTGAAAATGCTAACACATAATGGTTAAATGTTCATGACGGTCGTTTACTGTCATCAATTTGCAGTCCTTTAGTGGTTTAAACAGAAGAGTGTGCCCTCTGGTGGTGGGCTAAGAAGCTCACACCTCTGCACAGCTTTCCTCTGTGTTCAGGTGTCCTCAATAACCTATTATAACGAATAACCACTAAGAGTATTGATGAGTATTTGTTGATAAAAATCCCTCAGCACAAACAGGAAGTTCACAGTGATGGTGCTTAAAAACAAACAGGAAATGGAGTCAGAATCAGACGGCAGTGGCGGCAGAGAGCAGCAGCGTTTACGCCCCATCAACATGGATCGCACTCAGTGAGCAGGTGCGTGCGTGCGTGCGTGTGTGCGTGTGCGTGTGTGTGCGTGTGCGTGTGCGTGCGTGTACTTGCTGCAGAGTGAGGACCAAAATTCATATAAACCCTACAGAGTGAGGACATTTTGACAAAGTGAGGACATTTTGTCTGGTCCTCACTTCTTTAAAGGGCTTTTTCAGGGTTAAGACCTGGTTTTAGGGTTAGAATTGGGTTTAGGTCAGGGTTAGGCATCTAGTTGTGATGGTTAAGGTTAGGGTAAGGGGCTAGAGAAGGGTCCTCACTATGATAGAAGCACAAACGTGTGTGTGTGTGTGTGTGTGTGTGTGGGGTCCATGTACGACGTGACTCCACGACCTTTTAAAGAGCAGGAATAATGCAAACACACACATACATATGCATCAGCACGTCATCGCAATTAAAATGCTCGGAACACAAATACCTCAATTAATGTTAATGACCTCTGCTGCAGTCTGTGTGTGTGTGTCTCCTTCTAATCACTTCATGATGATGCCAAAGCACAAAAACATATTTAGTTGTCAATTATAATGTGAAGTAAATCTGCGTATGCATGAGTGAACACTACTTTTCCATGTGAATCGCCCTTTAAGTTCCTTTAAAATCCCACCATTCAGACAAGTTTAAACTGGTGATTAAACAGAATGTCACGATTTTAAGTTTCACACTTTTAAGAATCTTTATAAAACGGATTTGAAGGACATCACCTAATTATTGGTAATTATTGTTATTGTCAGAAAAGGAAGATATTATTTTATGTCAAAACCGCACACGGAAAGTGTCATAAAACCTGAATAAAACTCCCATTTCAAAGGCTTCAGAATCACAATTTGACCGACGCCATGTTGACATTTTGCAACAACCAGAAGTTCACAAATGTCACCTGCAATCCATCAGCTGTGAGTCTCACTGGTGTCCACTCGTAACTCATGACTGAGACCATTAACTGCTCAGCAACATGTTAAGTGACAAACAACCAGCAGAGTCGCCCCCTGGTGGCTCTTCACTATATTTCTACGACGCCTCATGGATCAGCTGATGGTTGAGTGACAAGGCTAAAGTGTTGTTGTTTGTGTGAAGAGATAAAAGTTGACATGACAGATGTGAGGAGCATGAATATTTAACGCCATCACCTTCATCATCATCATCATCATAAGTACTGCCACAATCAAACACCACTCCATCTTCATCACAACAGACAACATGACTGTCTTCAGCAAAAACAACAATCACTTCAATCACCACCACCACCATCTTCATCATCATCATCATCATTATAACAACAGATGTCAGCTTCATCGTCACAACAGTCACCATGGTGATCGTCAGTGACATCATAGAGACAGACATGAGTATTTCTACAGCTGGTGCTGGGGTTTTTTTGGTCCATGTGTTTTACTTTCTTTCAGTTTTTACATTTAAATCTTTTTATTGAAATGTTCTTACAATGCTGTCAGTTGGAAAGGAATAAGTACACCATGTGGCTACACACAGATCACAGCAACAGCAAAAACTCTACAAAAATAATCCCTCCCATGCCACTGCCAGATCACTGTCAAACAATTGATCGCTGTTATATCAATCTCCAGGGATGAGTGGAAAAGTAAATGGATAAATAAAACAGTATAACTGAGCAAGAGTCAAGGGCCAAGTATTTACAAAGTTTGGAATATTTTTAAGAAGGGACCCCATACTTTCTGGAATTTCTTATTTGACTGAATAATTGAATATCTAACTTTCTCTAGTTTTAGGCAAGACATGATGTCCTCCATCCTTTGTGCATGGGTGGGAGGAAGAGAGTCCTTCCACCTGAGCAGGATTGCTCGTCGGGCTAAAAAAGAGGCGAATGACAAGAGTGCGTTGTTTTGTAGTATTAATTCTTTCTCTCCCTCTCACGACAGAGCAGTCAATGGGTTGGGCTCTAGTCTTCTGTTTAAAACCAATGACAGTGTGTGAAAGACTTCTCTCCAATACTTATTCAGATTTGGGCAGGACCAGTACAACTTTCTTTCAGTTTTTGATTTATTTTTTCAATATAACTGTTAAATTATGACATCAGTTGTAGAGCAACACAACTGGTCTGTGTCTCCAATCTACATGTCTGCACTGCAGTGTCACTATAAACTGTATTTTCAATTAATAAAAAAAACAACAACAATATATAAAGTATGTATATGTTGAATGAAAACTAAAGTTTCAGTGACTCGGCAGCATTTATTAAAATTCTGAGAACAAAAATGTGTAATTTGTAACAAATAATAATCATCCAGTGCAGATTGTCAAAATGTAAACTATGGACCAGATAAATGAGTCTACCTCTACTCCAGACTGACATAAATACCAAACACCATCTCCTCTCACAGCTGAGAGAATCAGTGCTGCCCCCTAGATTTTTCTGCACAGAGAAGAGAGACAGAGAGAGAGAGAGAGAAGGTGGGTGATGGAGAGAATGAGTCTCAGAGGAAAGAGGAGAAGAAGAAGAAGCTGAGTGTTAGAGCATCAAAGACTAACGTGGTCCTCAGAGAGAGGACACTAAGCACAGCACCACCTCCAGCGATAAGGAGGTCGATACCTGGGTCACTCACCAAGAGACAGAGCCAGAACCATCTGAAGATTAACAGCAGCAACAACCACGAGCAAAAACACACACACTCACACTCGCGGTTCCTACCTTCCTGCACAGCCTGGAAAGGGTTGTTGGGCTCGATGAGTTTAATGGAGTGTGTGATCTTCTCGCTCTGCAGGATGTCGTCACTCAGACTGAGGTCAGACACGGCGAGCTGGAAAACTTCATCGTCCCGCACGGCGTTCTCCTCAAATATCGCACCTGGACAGGAGGAAGACAGTGAAGAGGGAGGATTAGTGAGAGGATTAGTGAGAGGGTCAGAAACAGCTTCTCCACAGGAATTAGAACTAAATAACCAACAACCCCACAGAGACATTGTTGACAGTTGCTCATAATTATTGGCAGCAGGTATTTATTTTCCCAGTCAGACCTGATAAGATGTTAATCTGATGATAAAGTGTTTGAGACATGGAGATATTTCAGGCTGCAACAACAGATCTCTAAATGAGTTGGCAAATATTTTCATATTTGATATGATCAGTTTGAGTCATTTTTAAAAAATTAAACACTGTTTTTTGGCTTCTTAAATGTGAATATTTTCTGCTTTCTTTGCTCCATATAACAGGGAAATCTTAGTTATATCGAGCAAGAAATGTTTGGGAAATATTTTTAACATTTAATGGACCAAACAACTGACTGATTTACCAAGAAAAGAACAGGAAGATGAATAGCTAATGAAAATCAGCCTGCGTGATATTAAAGCACATACATCTGTCCGTGTTCATCTACTGAGCAGCTGAGTACAGAAAACCTTCCAAATATGTTAGTGTGTGAATCAAGTGTGGATAAGACTCGACAGTCATCCTGACGACTGCAGCTTTAAGTCCGTCTTCACCAATTACTCTGAAACACAGTATATTGTGCGCTATGAGTGGCAAAGTAACTCCAAATAATTTTCTCTGAAGCTCAACAGTCTTTTCATTGTCATTTCTTACATAAAAGTGAAGAACTTGTCACATCGTCTGAAACTGTATGAATCAAGCAAAAAGCAAAGACTTAAAAGTCCTCCATTATCCTCCAAAGCCAAATCAATAAAACAGGATTATGTCTCAAAAGCTGAAATGTTCCCACAGGGGCTCAGTTACATGACACAGTTAAATCACACCACGCAGTCTCTGTGCTTTGTTTCTGTTACAGTCAAGCTGCTAATTAAGTCACTCCATTGTAGAGTGTGGGAGAAATTAACAACCAGCAAGTGAGACAACAGCTACGCTCAACTGACACTTCAAACAACAAGCTGGGAAATGTGGGAGAAAATAAAATGTACAACAAAGACAAGAAGAAGATGGATCATATGAAACAAAGTGATTTAATCATCTAACTCTAAAGTCCTGTCAGCTTCATCTGACCACAGATCACCATAGCAACATCCTTATCTTTCATCAGTGCATGTTCACTTTAACATAAGATCAAGAAATGATGCAGAGTACTGAGATAATAATTAGAAAATTACATAGGGAATTCACAGGTTATTTTCCACAACATGTTATTTTAATCAGTGATCACTGAGACTCATCTAATTAGCATAATTCCAGTATTGCAGGAAAGATCTTTGATTTACAGAGTCAAATGTAAAGATCACTCAAATTAATGCTATGATGAAGACTCTTCACAGCTAAATCGTACATTTCAAACACAAACACTTCTGAATTTGCAGCAGTTGTGTAACAAATGGTACTAAAATCTGTCCACTACCTAAAGACAAACTGTTCCATCAAATCAAAATCCAATCAAAGATCATAGACCAACTGCTCCTGAACCGCTGACTCAGCAAAACTACAACAACATATCAAGACTGGCTGACAGCACTATCTGTGATTCTAATCATGTTAATGCAGATAAATACCATCAAAGCACACATGCAGAAATTAACTGTTTTAAGTCGTGAACTGTATGTCACCTTGATTACTGGTATTTTTCAAGAATAATTTTTTTATGCATCTTTACTCACTGTGTTACATTAATGTGTGCTTGAGGGAGGTGGGCAAAGGTCTGCATTTAACTGCAGTTTAAACCACAAACACTGTGCTATTTTCCTCTCACAGCAAACCTCCCCCTCATGTGGAAGAGTAAATAAAACTCACATTAATATGTGAACGTGGTTTCAGGCAGACTACACTCACTTGTATTTCACTTTAAAAACTGGGTAGTGACAAACAGCAGCTAATGTTTTTAACTGGGTTAGCTGTTAGCTGCTAATTAGCTGCTAATTAGCAGCCGTTAGCTGCTAGTTAGCCGCTGTTAGCTGCCAATAGGTGTAAGTTAAAGCTTCGTATTAGCGAACAGAACACTGAGCTGGACTTTTTAAAATAGTTTGATTATTAGAATGAAACGGACAAAACCTTTTACAGTGGAGTCAGAACGTCTCTCTTCCCTCGGTGTTTTGCTGTTTTCATTGTCCGCTACTTCAGGTGTTTGCCAATTATAGTGTCCGCCATCTTAGGCCTGCCTTAAACTTCATGTTGCGTTCAGGTACGCCCCCGTCGCCGGTCAGTGTTAAAGCCTGACCCTGAACGCATCACAGCAAACAAATACTTGCTCTCAGTGGGTCAAAGTCTGGAGCTGTGCAGGTATAAATACCGCCATTTCCTCAGTAATCAATTTAGAAGAGGTATATTTCTGTAAATCACTGTAAACTGTCCACTCTCCCACACCAAAGTCCATAGAGAAAATCAGTGATTTTAGCTCACAGGGACACAGGAGCTGCTGGTCTACTGCTGCCTCGTGTGGTCACTTTGTGTCACTGAGGTAAATCTGAACAAAGGATTTCAAACACTGAAGTGTCAATATAAGACATTTGAACTTAGTGATTGAGGCAGCAGTGGATCAACAACTCCTGTGTCCCTGTGAGCTAAAATCACTGATTTTCTCTATGGACTTTGGTGTGGGAGAGTGAGTGGTTTACAAACTTCAGTTTCATACATATTCTGAAGATATTGTAGATTTTAACTGATGTAGATTTCATTAACTGAGTTTTGTTTATGTGGTGCATAAATAGAATCAGGTCAAAAACAAACAGAGAATCAAAAACACACCAGTTTTCAGTTTGTTTTACAGAAGAAATCAAACCTGTTTTTATACAAACACAAGGTGGCAGATTTTATGAGTTGAGTGTTTTGTGAAGTAAATTAAAATCATTCACAGCAAATACTGAAATAAGTAAAATTATGACAGCCTAACAAGGCTGTTTTTCTTTTATCTTATTCTTATTCAACATAGACCACATAGGAACAAATGGAGGTCATGTGATGTGACTGAAAGGTCCTGAAAATGGGTCTTTGTGGTGAGACTGGTCTCTTGATTATTTTCTGTGTGAAAACATTTTCATGAGAAATGTTGCCTGTGTTTCAGTAAACGACACTCACGAGTCCCGTTGTTCATGTGATGCATCTGTTTCATTTTCTCGTACCAGCTAAAGGAGGAATCGATGCTGGGAAACAGAGCAGACATTAAACTGGCAGGAAAATACCCTTGATTATTTTTTTAGCATGTTTCTGTCAGGCTCAAGTACAAGCGGGACGTCTTTAACGTGACAGAAGGGTGAGAGATGTGTGGTGGTTGGGGGGGCTGGACAAATACACGGTTTGATGAATGAAACTTCGCAGTGTCTGGTAAGACAGAGTGTCATGCAGAATTACAAAAACCCTCCTTCCAAGTTAGTATTCAATTTGCCTTGTGCTCGTGTAGCTCAGTGGTGAGATGCAGGCGGTGGATTTGAAGCCCTCGGGCAGAGAGGATGCCGTCTCGCTCCCGGGCCTGATCACATCAGTCTGGCGATCTGCGTTAAGCATGAATCCTGCTGCACCTGTCAGTAAAACTACTTGAGGTTTATACTTCTTCTGCTGACAAGTTGAGCCTCCAACTGCAACAAGTTTAATTAGTGATGAGAGCTGAGGGTGGAGGAGGCCAACGCTGCACCACCAGCTGAATCTGTGAGCCCAGGATCGAACCACCATGAATTTTACACTCCACAGAGTCTCTCCTGCTGCATTACAACATTTTCTTTGGTGCTGCACACCAACCTAGTCTCCAGGATGATACGTTTCTGCAAAGCACCAATACACATTATTTATTTACAGGTCTACAGACGTGCATGGTGTTTTAAGCAGTTGTGCCACCTTTGGAAACATGACTGCTAGCAGAGACACGAGGAAAAATAAGATTTTATCCACTGAACAAAAGACTCAGCTAATAAAAACTACCCCAACTTAAATCTACAGTATTTTAAGAACAGGTTCACATCTTTATCTCACTGTTAGACAGACTTTTCCAACAGGAAAGTGAAGTTTGTAAACCACTCACTCTCCCACACCAAAGTCCATAGAGAAAATCAGTGATTTTAGCTCACAGGGACACAGGAGCTGCTGGTCTACTGCTGCCTCGTGTGGTCACTTTGTGTCACTGAGGTAAATCTGAACAAAGGATTTCAAACACTGAAGTGACAAAATAAGACATTTGAACTTAGTGATGGAGGCAGCAGTGGATCAACAACTCCTGTGTCCCTGTGAGCTAAAATCACTGATTTTCTCTATGGACTTTGGTGTGGGAGAGTGAGTGGTTTACAAACTTCACTTTCCTGTTGGAATAGTCTGTCTAACAGTGAGATAAAGACACAAACATGTTGTTAAGACATCGTAGACTTAAACTGCCATCATTGGCAGCCATGTTTTCACTGATCAAACATTTTCTCACAGCTCCAAACACACTTGAAAAACCTCAGTTATCACATTAATGGATGTTAACCTTCACCTGTGTGTGAATTCTGCCTGAAACACTTTGCAACTAAATCACAGTAGAAAATTTGAAGTAGAATCTGCAAAATATTTTTGCCAAATTGTAATATTCTAAAATAAAAATTGAGCACAAATGTAGGATTTCTCAAGGTTTACAGAAAAGTCAGTAACATAGTTGTTGTGTGTCTGCGAGTGTGGGCTGGAGCGTCTCCATGTCGACAGCTCTGCTTTGGTTCCTCCAGGTCTGCATGAGTTTCCTGGCTGCGTCGCGTGGCAGTGGAAACAGGCGATAAGGAAGAAGATGACACATGCTCTGCAGTGACAGCGACGCTCTTCACACACACACACACACATACAGATAATGTTGTTGTTGTTGTTAGATTCTTTCTGGATTATTTCCAGAGCTGTGAGCTGCACAAACTCGATTGATTCACCTGCTTTGTGTGGAGGTGAAGGCAGAATCACAACACCTGAACAAGATGGACGCCGCGATAGAGCCTGTGAGAGGTGACACTCACTGAACACAACATGATATTTATATCAATGAAAACCATCACATTATGCATCAATGATCTTTTTCCTGTTATGTATGGGAATGTTGAGCGGTTGCCAGGACAACGATGCCCTCTATCAGCAGCACTCGACGCTGCATGTGTTTTTAATAACACCAACGTATGCAAAGGCAGGAAACCATCTGTGGAGGGAACGTAGAGCCAGAACACACTGTCTGACATTTCAACCTCAACATTCACACTTCAGTGGAAACACACACACACACACACACACACACACACACACACACATTAAAACCCTCCAGGTGTTTTTACTGAAAACTAATGAGAACAAAAGTGTGATGTTGAGTCTGTGACCTTTTCACCACGTCTGCACATGTTCTGCTTCAGCACAGCAACACGTCAACCAAAGGCTTCCCCAACACTGTAAACAACCATGTAAATATCATGTATGTATTCCACTGTATGTACAGACTCTTCCTCTGTGTGTCACTCCAGGTTCAAACTCCAAAATGGCTGAACATATATATCAATATATATAACATATATAACAGTTATGAGTCTGTGTTGTGACCAGAAAACTTTCTTAAGTTTCTTTAAACAAAATGTGTAAACTTACTAAATAAGAAAACTTAGTAATAAACGGCCAGAGCTGATCATTGAGGCAGTCAGTTCAGTCCACGTCTACTTTATATGGTGATATTTCTCACCTCACTGATGATACAGTTTTGATTGTCTGCTCTTTGCATTTATTTCAAATAAAACTAAATTTGTTGTTTTTGGTTTTTGGTCAGAAAACTGATGAGAAAATAAGTGAAAAAGAGTGAAATATAATAATATAAATGATACAGATTTTATACCATATCCATGACTGTCCACTGATGCTTCTGTATTTAACTGACTGTGTTGAATTATGATTAAACTGAAATGATTCGATTTTATTGATCCAGATTCAGGACTTTTCCTCCACACGGTTATTAATCTTGCAGTGTGGACTGAAATTACAGGTCTGTGTTACTCTGTAATCTGGTTCAACTTGGATTAAAATCTGAATATTTTTCTTTGTGTTTGTTCTCTAGTTTTACTACAGAAAAGTGTCATATATATATATATATATATATATATAATTAAAATAGCTGCTTCTTAATATACAAATTCTTCAGAAGAAGAATCACTTTAATTTGGTGAAAAACTGTGAGATCCACGTTTAAACCCGTGTGTTTGTGTGTGACTTCATAAAAATCCTCCTCCCACTGTAGAATTCCCGGCAGGAAACGCAGAGAAGGTGTTTTCTTGTTTATGAGCTTCAGCAGCGTCTGTGACTTCAGGAACATAAAGTGTGGACTTCTTCATCTCACTGAAGCTTTAATGGCAGCTGTGACTCAGGTGGTAATATCCTCACATTTTATTATCTGCACCTGCTGCCACACAATAATATGAAAATACCCTCAGATCTTATTTATTCAGAAATAAACAGCTGGTTTTTTTCCTCCTGGTTAAAAGAGGAGTTTGTTCATTTGTGTGTAAAATAATAAAAGTGTCTTCTTCTGGTGAATGAAAAGTTAAGATCACATTGATGATATTTGTAGTTTTCCTGGGAGTAAAAACATCACATGAACTCTGATTCATGTTCCTTCATCACTTTAACCAAAATAAAGTTTAATCAGTCAAATAATCTGGCAAAGTTAGACACTAGACCCTAATTCAGACCAAACTGTTAGATTTTTTGTTTGATTTTTTCCAGGACAATAAAAATGACCCTGTAAATCACAATGACACATGTCAAACCGATTTTATTATTTTATCATATAAGCCATATTTGGATATGTAAATTAAGGATTATGAGGAAAAACCAACCAGTTTAAATAAATGCACTCTCAAAACTTGTATTTAATGTTGTCATTTTTTTAATTTGTGAATCAGACTATTTGAGTCTCACATTGTGTAAAAACATTACAAGTCCTCTATAAGTCAGGCTGTTAATGAGGTTTCATATTATTGTACTTGACTTTTATTTTTGTCCGTCGTCTTCTTTTGTTCTCGTGTCATTTGTTGTTTTTGACAGACGTTGTGAAAACAGCATCTGCTCCTTGAACATAATTGAGCGTTTCAGCTCTGTTGCCTGTGTTTTGTTTGACGCGTCTCTAAGTGTCTGTGACTGTGATGCTGTTGGACGAGTCTTCTTCTTCTCAGAGTGGCGGACAGTGACAGGTGACATTTTCCTGTCAGAATCAGCACGTGACAGCTCATCTGACGACAGGAAGCGGCGGCCTGATGTTTCCTGTGGAAACGTTCAGCAGATTCATTAAACGCAGTCGAGTCGAGGCAGAGTCACTGATCTGTGTGGAGACACGGCGTCCTGTAGCTTAGCTTAGCTTTGAGATAACTGGTAGATATGATTTTTTCAAGCTCATTTTTCACTTTTTTTAAAGTTAATTCTTAAATTTTTCTTTACCATCTTTTAGGTTAATTTTTCAGTTTTCACCAACTTTTTGAGAATGCCATCGTTCAGCTAACAGTTAGCTTTCTTTTACCTATGTTTTGACTGTCTTTCAGTTATCTTTTACCAGACCTTTGATTTTTGATCTTTTTGCCATTTTTGACCATTTTGACAAAATTTTAGCAAACTCCTGAAATGCTTTGATCATTTTTTGTTATGTTTTAGCATGCCAACCTTTAGCTGACATTGTCTTTTTACCATCGTTTTATTTGGCTGTTTTAACTGTTTTAGCTAACTTTTGAAAATGTTTTTGAAAATGTTTTTGACAGTCTTTTATCTAACTTTTGCCTGTGTTTCTCTAACTCGTGACTATGATTTTAGCATCTCTCAGCTAACATTTAGCTTAGTTTTGACCATGTTATGACGACCTTTTATTTAACCGATGACCTTGTGTTGCCAACTCTTCAGTAACAGTAGCTGTGGTCTGTCCTAAACATGGCTAAGTGATGTCATCACCAGATTTACATAATTAGCCATGTGTATTGTAGTGGACACTGTAGGACAGAGGAAACATCGTAGGAAAGACCAAAAGTGAGTTGTTTTTGTTTTGTCCTTATTCAAAGTCACTGAGTTGGAAACACAGTTAACTTTCAGCTAAAAATCACTGAACTTTTGTCTTTTGTCCTTAAAGTAACATCGAGTGAAATTGCTTTTACGTTTCTCTGCCTCCTCCTCCGATGTCATGAACCTGTCCCGTGTTTGGACTCAGAACTGTGTGGAGTTCTGGCTCCTGAGAGATGAAGCTGCAGAAGTTCCTCCTAGATTTTCTGGATCTGGATACAGAGCTGTTACACACTGACAACAGCTTGTCTCCACATGTTTATATGAAACCAATGATTGTCTCTGGTGATGATGTTGAAATACGTATCATCAATATCATTTCCTCATAAACGCCACACATTGATTTACATGCATGCAGACGTGTGATGCGTGGTTTTTCACAAACGTTGTTCTAACCAGTTCTGACGTAATGTTCTGTATTGACAGTGAATGTGAAACAATGAAGTTATGATTGGACAGAGTCTCACGTCAGTCAGTCAGTCACAGTCTGTTTGTTTCCCCGTGGACAGTTTCCAGCTCTGAACAAGTCGAGCGGATAACAAGTCACTTTTCATAAGGAGCTTGAGGAGGACAGATTATCCCGTCCCATGAGCCGGGCCGCTGACCAGGGATGATTTACAGGGCCGGTGTTGTGGTTAGCAGAAGGAGAGGCTGGCCGCGCTTTGGAGAGGCGAGCTCGACCTGCAGGAATCCAATCTGTGAAGGCTGGCAGAGCCAACCAACAGCTGTGGCCCTTTCTCGCCCCAACACTAAACAAGATAAACTAACCCAGTTAGAGGAGAAGGCAAGAGGCTGCACACCCGTGTCAGAGCGTTTCCCTGCACACACACACACATGCACATGCACACACATGCACACACACACACGCACACACATATACACACCCGTGTCAGAGCGTTTCCCTGCACACATACACACATGCACATGCACACACATGCACACACACACACACATATACACACCTGTGTCAGAGCGTTTCCCTGCACACACACACGCACACACACATGCACACACACACATATACACACACACACACACACACTGGTTTCCATGACTAGAGGACATTCCATTGACTTCCATTCATTTCCTGCAGACTTACTCTAACCTTAACCATAATTACTAGTGTCCTAACCCTGACCCTGACCCTAACCTTAACCTAACCCTAACCTCAGCCTAACTTTAAAACATGTCTTCACCTTAAAATGGAGTCATTTACGTTATGGGGACTTGATTTTTGTCCCCATAAGGAAGACAAGTCCCCATAATGTGAGTGTGGAGACACATTTAGGTCCCCACAACATGAGGAAGACCAGCTACACACACACACACACACACACA
>JAFBJR010001468.1:41198-63351 GCA_016785285.1 Brachirus orientalis | reverse complement strand
GCAGTGACACACAGTGACCACACGAGGCAGCAGTAGACCAGCAGCTCCTGTGTCCCTGTGAGCTAAAATCACTGGTTTTCTCTATGGACTTTGGTTTTTATCCTGACTGGATGTAAAGTTTGTCAAGTGTTTGGCTGCGTCTGCCACCTGATCACTGATGAGCTGACATTTGTCCTCATGCCTCCATCTTCCTCTGACCTCACAGCTTCAGGCCTGGTTAGTGAACTCTGACCTTCCTCTCTCTCTCACTTCACAGTCTGTTTTTCAGCCGTTCAGCCACTGAACTGGGGGGCGGGGCTAATTAGAGACACCAGCTGCTGTAGTGAGTAAACGACTCCGCTGAAGCTCGCCTCTGCAGGATGAGCTCAGTAAGTGGGTCAGAGCAGGACGCGGGTGGACCGTACGTCTAGGTGACACCCACCCACCGTCCCCGATCGTCCACAGAGACAGTGAGGCTCAGGCAGATTCAGACTGAGGCTGAAACACCGTCACATCCGATCTGAGCATCATGTCAGTCCTGTCACTGCCAAGTCACAGCTTCAGTCAGTTCACAGAAACCACAGCCAATCAGAGCACACACATGACTTCAAAATAAACCACACGTTTGGAGGTGAAACAGTGAATGAAACCTGTTTACACTGAGGTCCAGACCTCTGAAGACAAAACAACAACAATAACACGTATGATTAGACACGACAGGCGTCAACAGGATCGTCTCAGCTGGTTAATGTTCCATTCTGCACTACGACTACAAACCGTGGATCTGTGCAGATACGATGAGGAGCGAAACCTTCATCAACGATCAGCTGATCCTGAACCAAAGGTTTGATAAATCTTAGCAAAGGTCAGTGTAAACGGGGATTCTCAGTTTGTGTCCAAGACAAAGCACGTCCTCAAACTCTGTCCGCACACACACACACACACACACACGTTTGTGCTTCTATCATAGTGAGGACCCTCATAGACATAATACAGTCTCCAGCCCCTTAACCTAACCTTAATCATCACAACTAGATGCCTAACCCTAACCCTAAAACCAGGTCTTAACCCTGAAAAAGCCCTTTAAAAAACTGAGGACCAGACAAAATGTCCTCGCTTTGACAAAATGTCCTCACTTTGACAAAATGTCCTCACTTTGACAAAATGTCCTCTGTAAGTGTTTATAAGATTTTTGGTCCTCACTCTGCAGCAAGTACAATAACACACATACACACACACACATACACACACACACACACACACACACACACACTCCAAAAGACAAAGTGAAGAACTACACACTGAACACAAGAATCATTTGTTTCTCTTCTCACCGTGTTTATGCATAAAACCTCTTCTGTGTTTCCTTCAAATCAAAAACACGGTCACTCTTAACGTGTTCACACGTGTACGTTTGTCCGACGATCATGTGGAGCCGCTAACTGACCTGATGGGACATGGTCACCGAAGTTCAAAGGTCATAAAGAGCTGAAGAAGTTCTGATGATCCAACAGAGTGTATGAATTTTAATAAGCTCATAACCTCCCTGTGGGGTCTCTGGCGCCCCCTTCAGGTTTGGAACCATGGAGCTAAACGACCGTCACGAGTCGACCATGAGTTTCAAGTGTAAGTTAGGTAAAAGTCGGCTGAAGGTCATGTCAAAAACATCATGACTGACAGCTGTTTATAACGTTTCACCACATTCTTTAACTTTTATGTTGAAACATCTTTGAGAGAAAAACACAGAGTGAAGACTCAGAAACGTCAAGGAACGTCAAGGAACGTCAAGGAACATTCACTCGTTCACACGTGGAACATTCACACGTTCACATGAAAACTGCAGCTGAACAGACATAAAGTTCCTCTCCCTCCATAAATCAGCGTTATCTCTGCTGCACCTTCATGTTCTGCTGTATTTAAAGCCTCTGTGATAATCTGTCATTGATAATCTGTGATTGATAATCTGCGATTGATAATCTGTGATTGATAATCTGTGACTGATAATCTGTGATTGATAATCTGCGATTGATAATCTGCGATTGATAATCTGCACATTCCTCTGGTTTATTCCCTCGTACAGACTCAGATGTGATTTTCTCCTGTGACAGTGAATGATCCACACCGAGAGTCGACTGGAGCCATAATTATTAATCGATTAATACATTGATCTCCAACTCTTTGATACTGGATGAATTATCTTTTGCTTGTCAATGACAGGAAACAACTTTGACATTCAATCACTTTTCAATGTCTTCTGTCTTTTTATGGACGGATGAATGCAGGATGAATGCAGAGACTGAGGAACAGATGAATGTCTGTGTGAAGATCATGTGATCATTTGCTGTGAACATGAGGAAGATGAGTGTAGAATAATTAGAGGACAAAGATGAGCTGATGAAAGAAAACACAACACGCTCTCGCTTTGATGTTGAATTACAATTACTCA
The DNA here is from genome assembly GCA_016785285.1 of Brachirus orientalis. NCBI lineage: Eukaryota > Metazoa > Chordata > Actinopteri > Pleuronectiformes > Soleidae > Brachirus > Brachirus orientalis. The sequence goes on along the minus strand of JAFBJR010001468.1, from coordinate 60,926 downwards.
CATTTGTTATCATTAAGTGAATTCTTGCTCTAATAGAGATTCAGTGTGTTGTTTATTTTCTTCTTCTCTTCATCTGAAAGCAGCAATTTCATCTAACTAAGAAATAATTCTGTATTTTTAGGAACATTTGATGTTGAGCATTTTTATTCTTAAAACATTAACATTTAAAAGAAACATTTTCTCCATACATCTTCAGTATGTTGCTGTTTTGAAATAAAATAAAATTTAGAACCACTGATTTATGGTTGAGACAAACAACAAAACAGCTTTGATGTCACTGATTAATAATATTCATCACTGTGGATACATTTGTACACAACCATAACAGAGGAAAAATGGACCAAAAACACGACTGAAAAAGACTCGGGTAATAAAATCTACATCAGTTTAAGTCTACGATGTCTCCAGAACATGTTCACGTCTTCATCTCACTGTTAGACAGACTTTTCCAACAGGAAAGTGAAGTTTGTAAATCACTCACTCTCCCACACCAAAGTCCATAGAGAAAACCAGTGATTTTAGCTCACAGGGACACAGGAGCTGCTGGTCTACTGCTGCCTCGTGTGGTCACTTTGTGTCACTGCTGGTCTACTGCTGCCTCGTGTGGTCACTTTATGTCACTGCTGGTCTACTGCTGCCTCGTGTGGTCACTTTGTGTCACTGCTGGTCTACTGCTGCCTCGTGTGGTCACTTTGTGTCACTGAGGTCAATCTGAACAAAGGATTTCAAACACTGAAGTGACAAAATAAGACATTTGAACTTAGTGATGGAGGCAGCAGTGGATCAACAACTCCTGTGTCCCTGTGAGCTAAAATCACTGATTTTCTCTATGGACTTTGGTGTGGGAGAGTGAGTGGTTTACAAACTTCACTTTCCTGTTGGAAAAGTCTGTCTAACAGTGAGATAAAGACATAAACATGTTCTGGAGACATCGTAGACTCATAGAACCTCATGCAATCACACATCAAAACACCTGAACTGCCTTTTTTTAAGGTGGCGATAACATCATAAACTTTAAAAATGTCAGATTAACTTGTACTTTTTTATTACTGATACATTTATTAACTGCATGCATTTAAAAACTCCATTAAGACTTTTAATCTGACACTTAATGCCTTAATATCACAGTCATTTTTCTGATTATGTGCCTGTAGAGAGTGTTTTACTGTTTAAACCACACAGGTTCATCCATTTATACACATTTTATATATATATATATATTTATATTAACACATAAAAATGGTACAATCCACCTGAAACAGAAGGTGAATACACAGTGTCTCTCTGTGTCTGTCTCTCTGTCTCTGTGTCTGTCTCTCTGTCTCTGTCTCTGTGTCTCTGTGTCTGTCTCTCTGTCTCTGTCTCTGTGTCTCTGTGTCTGTCTCTCCTGGTTGAACCTCACAGGTCACTGCAGTGGCTCCTGCTCTGATGAACTGAGCTGCAGCAACAATGTCAAACACTCACATTATTGTTATTATTATTTTATTTATATTTTTTCAGTTTTCTGACACAAAATCTGTCTGTGTCTCAGTGTCTCTGTGTGTCTCCTGTCCACTCACATAAAACCCTGCTCAGATGTTTGTTGACTCCCTCACCTCCTCAAACATGTGAGTGGACAAACGTGAGGAGAAAGAGAGGCTGCTCCTCTTCCTCCTCCTCCTCCTCCTCCTCCTCCTCCACTGAGCAGGAACAGTCAGCGTTTGTCCCTCTGTCTTCTCCTCCATCAGCAGAGTTTATTAACATTTCACTCACGTCCAATTCAAAGTTTAGGCTCGTGGGTGAGAGAGGGAGAGAGGAGGAGGAGGAAGAGGAGGAGGAGGAGGAGGAGGAGGAGGAAGAGGAGGAAGAAAAACCTCCAAACAGAAACATCAGGACAGTTTCTCCCGCAGGTTTACTGAGGATGAGGAGCAGAGAGGATGGATGGATGGATGGATGGATGGATGGATGGATGGATGGATGGATGGATGGATGAATGGATGGACGGATGGATGAATGGATGGATGGACTTTGCAGACACTTGGACCAGACTGGATGCTGCATTTATCCCGGCACGGATCGGAATGATAATGAGATGTGAGGTCAGAGGAAACTCTGATCTTCAACATCAGCAACAATATTTCACACAGAGAGACAGAGGAGGAAGAGCGGTCACCACCATCATCACCACCACCACCACCACCATCATCATCATCAGCTGCTGCTGCTCTCTTACCGATGTGAATGATGGAGTCCGCGCTCACTGTGTTGCTCTGAAAAATCCACAGAGAATGAAACAGAAACAGCAGCATCTCCATCTCCAGCTCGAGCCCTGAAGGCGCGTCCACGGATCCACGGCGCTGCTTCCTGCGTGAATCCTGCGTGAATCCTGCGTGATTCTCCTGCGCTGCTGACTCTGTACCCAAGAGTCTGTGCGTAAAAGCAGCAGCAGCAGCAGCGGAAGAGGAAGAGGAGGAAGAAAAAACCCAATCCCAAACTGTTGAAGAAGAAAAGAAGAGGAAGAAGAAGAAAAGAGGGTGAAGGGAGGAGGCAGAAGCGGCTCCGTACGGAACCAGAACCGGGGCAGTGATGAGGAGAGCGGGGAGGAGGAAGAGGAGACACCGGTGTTTCTGTTCCACAACCTCCGATCCTGATGTGACTCTGCTCCGAGTCTCAGACTGAACACACCGCAAACTGCGGAGGAGGAGGAGGAGGAGGAGGAAGAGGAGGAGGAGGAGGAGGGACGCTCTCCCCCTCTCTCTCTCTCTCTCTCTCTCTCTCTGTCTCTCTCTCTCTCTCTCTCGACCCACGTGACTGCGGAGCCTCTATCTACGGCACCGGGAGCTGGACCGGAGAAAAGAGAGGCGAGTGATGGAGGTGGAGAGATGATGGACGGAGAGATGGAGCCGGTCCTGGTTCCTGGTTCTGGTTCTGGTGCCGGAGTCTCGTCCAGGACTTGGACTCGGTTCCTCGGGATCAGACGGTGAAGCAGGTTTGAAGGAGAAGATTCCGAAGCTGCTCTGGATTTTAACACAAACAGAGTTTCTCTGATCAGGACTGAAGGAGATGAAGATGATGAAGATGATGAAGATGATGAAGATGAAAATGTCCGCGCGTAAAAATCAAACAACGGCGTTGGAAAAGGAACGATGACCTGACTGAGCTGGTTCTGGTTCCGGTTCTGGTGTCAAACAGGTCGTGGATTCAACAATGTCACTGTTCTGTATCAATAAAGTGAGTCAATGTGTCGATGATGCGCGAAGAAAAGACTCACTCACTCGTTCATTCACTCGCTCACTCTGAACTCATTCACTCACTCACTCACTCACTCACATGCTCGCTCACTTATTCACTCGCTCACTCATTCACTCACACACTCACTCATTCACTCTTTAACACACTCACTCACACATTCACTCGTTCACTCGCTCACTCGTTCACTCACTCGTTCACTCACACGTTCACTCACTCGCTCGTTCACTCACTCACTCATTCACTCACACGTTCACTCACTCATTAACACACTCATTCACTCACTCGTTCACTCACACGTTCACTCACTCATTAACACACTCACTCACACATTCACTCACTCGTTCACTCACTCGCTCACTCACTCACTCGTTCACTCACTCGCTCACTCACTCACTCGTTCACTCACTCGCTCACTCACTCGTTCACTCATTCACTCACACATTCACTCACTCATTAACACACTCACTCACACATTCACTCACTCGCTCACTCACTCGTTCACTCACTCACTCGCTCATTCACTCACATGTTCACTCACTCGCTCACTGACTCGTTCACTCACTCACTCATTCACTCACACGTTCACTCGCTCATTAACACACTCACTCACTTGTTCACTCACTTGTTCACTCACTCGTTCACTCACTCGCTCACTCGTTCACTCACTCACTCATTCACTCACTCATTCACTCACTCGTTCACTCACACGTTCACTCGCTCATTAACACACTCACTCACTTGTTCACTCACTCGTTCACTCACTCGCTCACTCATTCACTCACTCACTCATTCACTCACTCATTCACTCACTCGTTCACTCACTCGCTCACTCACTCACTCGCTCATTCACTCACATGTTCACTCACTCGCTCACTCACTCGTTCACTCACTCACTCATTCACTCACACGTTCACTCGCTCATTAACACACTCACTCACTTGTTCACTCACTCGTTCACTCACTCATTCACTCACACGTTCACTCACTCATTAACACACTCACTCACTCATTCACTCACTGATATGATTGAATCTCGACTCTCAGACTTAAATCTCATCATTTCATTTCATTACATTTGAAACACCAACAGCGCCACCTGTCTTCTGTAAACTACTGTGTAAATACAATCCTAAGTTTGGCTTTTATTTTGAAAAGGCACTAAACTTTCCAATTCTGTGTTTTGTATTAAACTTTTCAAGTCATTGGTTTTATTTTGTTCTACAATAAAAATCAAACATTTGTTCCTGTAAAAAATGGCATCAAGTTTTTTCAATGAGTTTGAAATTCTGGTGTCATGACAACGACAGGAGGAGAAGCTTCCACAGGAAGAGGAAGTGACGTCACTACACTTGACTTTACAATTAAAGGATATTTCTTGCGAACCATCGAGAATCAGAAATGTCTTTTAATTGTTCGGTTAAGTTTAGTTCAATAAAGACAAAGATATGTGCTGGCGCCACCTGCTGACGAACCATGAGACTTTCAGGACCATGGTCAGCTCCTGTTCTCAGAGTACGGTGTCCCAAGAGGAACACATTATATCAAATTGGATTTTCTTTTATCATGATCATTGAAATTAAGTGAATGATAATTAGTTTTTGTGTTTAAGTCAAAACACTGAAAAAAGAAAATGTCTTGGAAAAAAAAACACAAACTAAAGAAAAACAAGTTACAGTTTTTATAACTTCTATCTTTATTTGAATGAACTTAATGATTCATGTGTTTCATACAATGGTATTTTTGTTGAAGTTTGTACAAAAAACTAAATAAATAAATACAATTTAATGAACAAACCAAAAAAGTTCATTCATTGTTTTAGTTGATTTTACTGTTTTCAGATTTTATTACCTGTTCAGGTCACATCATCTATATATTTTTAAATGATATAAAAACTATATTACGTGAAGGGGAGTGTTTTTAAACATGTCTTCGCCTTAAAATGTCATTTATGTTATGAGGACCTGATTTTTGTCCCCATAAGGAAGACAAGTCCCCACAATCTGAGTGTGGAGAACAATTTCTGTCCCCATAAGGAAGACAAGTCCCCACAATCTGAGTGTGGAGACACATATTTGTCCCCATAAGGAAGACAAGTCCCCACAATCTGAGTGTGGAGACACATTTCTGTCCCCATAAGGAAGACAAGTCCCCACAATCTGAGTGTGGAGACACATTTTTGTCCCCATAAGGAGGACAAGTCCCCACAATCTGAGTGTGGAGACACATATTTGTCCCCATAAGGAAGACAAGTCCCCACAATGTGAGTGTGGAGACACATATTTGTCCCCATAAGGAGGACAAGTCCCCACAATCTGAGTGTGGAGACACATATTTGTCTCCATAAGGAAGACAAGTCCCCATAATGTGAGTGTGGAGACAGATTTTTGTCCCTACAACATGAGGAAGACCAGCCACACACCTTTTCTCCTTCGATGGAGCATCACACCTCCTGCTGGCAGCTCACTGTTACTGCAAGGCATGTAATGATACAAAATTAAATAAGATTTTCCTCACAGAGGTTGTGGGTTTAAATCCTGTCTGCAAGTTGTGATGTTTTTAACTTTACACATAAAATCTTTTAACTTTAACTAAAGCATATTATCACAAGAGCACAACACTCACTCTCTCACACCAAAGTCCATAGAGAAAACCAGTGGTTTGAGCTTAGATTTAATTACTTTTAAGTCTGAGATTTAAAGTGATTTCTTCTTTCACACTTTTGTGTGTCTGCTGTTTGTTCTGTCTCTGTACGATTAAACTCACATTTACACTTTGAGAGACTGAGCAGTGAATAAATGTGTATTTGTGTTGTTATGAAAATCCTAATTTCCTCTTTGAAGAGATGAAGTGAGATGATGACAGAGAGGAGAAGTGACTTTATTCTTCTCTAATGGAAACATCTTTTTAAACTCAGCAGCTCAATCAACCAGACTGAGCAGACGCACAATGTCACAGCTGATCACACACAATAATTATTCACATCTCAATCAGTGTGTGTGTGTGTGTGTGTGCGTGTGCGTGTGCGTGTGTCAGGAAATCCTGCAAACGCTCTAGTGCTCCATCTGGATGAGAGGGAAACTGCAACCTCATATGTGTGTGTGTGTGTGTGTGAGTGTGCGTGTGTGTGCGTGTGTGTGTGTGTCTGTGTGTGTGTGTCTGTGTGTGTGTGTGATGGAGGAAGGTTAAAGTTCAAGTTTTTACTCAGATCTGACTGAACTGTGAGCAGCAAACCTGACAACTCAACAAAAGACTCAGCTCATAAAATCTACGTCAGTTTAAGTCTATGATGTCTTCAGAACATGTTCACGTCTTTATCTCACTGTTAGACAGACTTTTCCAACAGGAAAGTGAAGTTTGTAAACCACTCACTCTCCCACACCAAAGTCCATAGAGAAAATCAGTGATTTTAGCTCACAGGGACACAGGAGCTGCTGGTCTAAGTGACCACACGAGGCAGCAGTAGACCAGCAGTGACACACAGTGACCACACGAGGCAGCAGTAGACCAGCAGTGACACACAGTGACCACACGAGGCAGCAGTAGACCAGCAGCTCCTGTGTCCCTGTGAGCTAAAATCACTGATTTTCTCTATGGACTTTGGTGTGGGAGCGTGAAAAACAGTCTGAGGAAAATCACTAAAAACAAATAAAAGAAATGATTCAACAGATTTTAATCTACAACTTTATAACACATGTTCACTTTTTCGTTGCTTCATAATTTAAAGATATTTAAAATAACTACTGGGTTAATGTGAGCTGAATGTTAACATAAAAAACCACCAGTGAGGTTAAATATTAACGTCAGTAAAAGATCCAGAGCAGTTTTTCCTTTTATTCCATCACTTCACATCTTATTCTCCAAGTGAGTTTTATTAAAAAATCATAAAGCTGCTTCCTCACAGTTTAAACAGGACTGAGGTTGTAAAGCAGATCATCCTCTGAGAGACATTTCAAAGAAAACTGTTCCTAAAAGACGAGAACACTGAGTCATGGTTCTGCACTTTTTAAAAATAACTCAACAAAGACTGACATTAAAATAAAAACAACCTCCTGAGGAAAATGATTTATTTTAGTTTCAGAAAAACACATGAAAAAGCTTCTCAGTTACAATGAATATTTATATCACACACACGTGCACGCGCTGCTCACGCTCATCTGTAGACTGAGTGGTGCTGGTGCTTTGTTTGCAAAGTTTCTTTAATTTAAGGTGACGTTAAAACTAAATCTGAAACACGACCGTTTCCTCTCGTTTAGGATCAAATATTCTCTCACTGTTTATGAGAGAAATGACACGTAACACTTAAAATAACAGTAGCAGAAACATTAAGTAAAAGGTTTTTGAGTTTTCAACTCAAACTTTAAGACAGAGGTTTTTAACATTAAAAACACTTTTCAAATTAGGCCCAAGAACAAATCCCTGAGGAACTCCAAAGTTAATCTTCATTCATTTACGTCACATGGGAAACATCTATATGTATATAGTGACCACACGAGGCAGCAGTAGACCAGCAGCTCCTGTGTCCCTGTGAGCTAAAATCACTGATTTTCTCTATGGACTTTGGTGTGGGAGAGTGAGTGGTTTACAAACTTCACTTTCCTGTTGGAAAAGTCCGTCTGACAGTGAGATACAGACGTGAACATGTTGTGAAGACATCGTAGACTTAAACTGATGTAGATTTTATGAGCTGAGTTTTGTATTTGCGGTCAATAAAGAGAATCAAGTCAAAAACAGAGAATCAAAAACTCACCAGTTTTCAGTTTGTTTTACAGAACAAATCAAACCCAGGGTTTTTATGCAAACATAAAATGGCTGACTTTGACAATTACCCAATCAGAAGACTGCAAACAGATGATCCACCTCTAAAAGAAGCTGCACCCCAAGCAGACCTTTCAGAATAAAAGTATGTTACATAACTCCCCCCCCCCCCCCCCCCCCCCCCCCCCCCCCCAAAAAAAAATACATTATTTTTATTTTATGAAATAACTAAATAAATACATGTAAATAAATATATAAAATAATGAGTGATTATTTAACTCACACAGACTCTGGTGTTATTTCAGTCATTAATGACACAGAGTCATTCAGAGAGAGAGAGACAAAGACACAGACAGAGAGAGAGAGAGACAAAGACACAGACAGAGAGAGAGAGAGACAAAGACACAGACAGAGAGAGAGAGAGACAAAGACACAGACAGAGAGAGAGAGAGTGACCACACGAGGCAGCAGTAGACCAGCAGCTCCTGTGTCCCTGTGAGCTAAAATCACTGATTTTCTCTATGGACTTTGGTGTGGGAGAGTGAGTGGTTTACAAACTTCACTTTCCTGTTGGAAAAGTCCGTCTGACAGTGACATAAAGACGTGAACATGTTCTGAAGATGTTGTAGACTTAAACTGATGTAGATTTTATGAGCTGAGTTTTGTATTTGCGGTCAATAAAGAGAATCAAGTCAAAAACAGAGAATCAAAAACTTACCAGTTTTCAGTTTGTTTTACAGAACAAATCAAACCCAGGGTTTTTATGCAAACATAAAATGGCTGACTTTGACAATTACCCAATCAGAAGACTGCAAACAGATGATCCACCTCTAAAAGAAGCTGCACCCCAAGCAGACCTTTCAGAATAAAAGTGTGTTACATAACTCCCCCCCCCCCCAAAAAAAAAATACACAACCCCCCCCCCCCCAAAAAAAAAATACATTATTTTTATTTTATGAAATAACTAAATAAATACATGTAAATAAATATATAAAATAATGAGTGATTATTTAACTCACACAGACTCTGGTGTTATTTCAGTCATTAATGACACAGAGTCATTCAGAGAGAGAGAGACAAAGACACAGACAGAGAGAGAGAGAGACAAAGACACAGACAGAGAGAGAGAGAGACAAAGACACAGACAGAGAGAGAGAGAGAGAGACAGCGCCCTCCTGTGGTTTGTTTTCTTTAGATTTTTCCACAAACTACAGATGTGAAAAACTTCCTCAGCACAGATTATTGATGGACTCAGGCAGTGAAGGAGGCGTTGCTTAGCAACAACAGCAACAGGTATGCGTCTGTGTGTGTGCATGTGTGTGTGCGTGTGTGTGCGTGTGTGTACGCGCGTGTGCATGTGTGTGATTGACAGCTGTGTCCTGACAGATGAAAAGTGAAACATGTGAAATGATCAATAAAGTTGTGTTTGATTGATGAAGTGGAACGAGGATCAGTGAGTGAGTGAAGAGTTTGATCGTCCACGTTTGTCCCGCCCCCTCCGGGCAGCCAGCAGCCGTGTGATTGGCTGCGACGAAGCCAAGCGTGTCGACGACTGGAGCTGAACTGAAGTGCTGAGTCACCTTTGTTTGTTTGTTTGTTTGTCTGTGAGTGAACAGCAAGGTCAAAAACAAACTGTTTCCTGTTTCCTGTTTGTTAACTGAACATGTTTCTACTTTAAGATAAATCAAGTTTCCTCTGGTGGAGTTTGACTTGGTTCTGCAGAAAACACTGACACAAAAGATCGTCTTCACCAGATTCATCTAAACAGTTGTTTGTTGTGAACCAGTGATAGGTGACGTGTGAGCTGTGCACCCTGGTGGGCTCCACCGGTACTGCAGGTGCATCATAAAACCTTTGGAAACTACAAGTAACTCTATAATAAATATGAATATCATAAAACAAAGTGCTTTCAATTGTTGATTATTTATTTTAAAAATACATTAACTCACATAAACACAAGAAGTCAGCATTAAACACTATACTGACTGACACAATACTGACACTATACTGACATTATACTGACACTATACTGACACTATACTGACATTATACTGACATTATACTGACACTATACTGACATTATACTGACACTATACTGACATTATACTGACACTATACTGACACTATACTGACATTATACTGACACTATACTGACACTATACTGACATTATACTGACACTATACTGACATTATACTGACACTATACTGACATTATACTGACTGACATTACTGACATTACTGACACTATACTGACATTATACTGACACTATACTGACATTATACTGACACTATACTGACATTATACTGACACTATACTGACTTACTTTTTTCAATACAAGCTATCCCCTCACTTTTATTCTTGAGTAAAATGAACTAACCACATTTTACAGTGTAGATATTCAGTCTACACTGTAGTCATGTTTTTTCTGATTGTTTATTAAATTAATGATGAATAACTGAAGGTTAAATGTAGAAGATTTTCAGACATTAAAATGAGGGTTAGGGTTAGTAACGTTCTTGTAAATAAAACATTATATTAAGTTTGTTAGTCCATTTTATTTCCATCTGAAGTGAGAATGTCTCTGTGAGTCTCATCTGTTTCCTTTTGCTTCATGTTGTAAAAATCTAAACATGAGGCTCAGAACTTCTGTCCAAGTTTCTAGAGACTCAACATTCTGAGAAAAAGCTCAGCTACAGATGACAAAAAGGCAGAATTGTCCTTTAACTGTTCAAACATAAACAAAGAAACATTTTAACAGGCTTTAAATTGTTGTCTATGTGTAGAAATGGTTGGAGGTCCAACAGCAGGAGGTCAGAGGACTGAGCGCTCCAGTGGGCGTGGCCTGTGGGCCCATCATGGCGGCGGTGTGAGGGTTTGATCTGCGGCCCGTGTCGCTCCAATGAGCCGTTTCATTGGGTTAAATAAAGTGGAGCGTGCCAACAAGAGAGGGTCGGGTCCAAAACCTCCCACGTGTTCCAGACTGAAGACGGGGAGGAAGAGGAGGGGGAGGAAGAGGAGGGGGGAGGAGCAAAGAGCCGGCAGTGCTGGCCTCGAACAGCCAGGCTCCTCCTGCACATACGGACTCCTTTTATCCCCCGTGTGTCACACAGCTCGGCGCCACACTGTGGTGTTTGTAAAGTCCTGGCAAACTAGGAACACGACACGCTGCTAAATCCTGTCAGAGCGAGTCCAGAGGAGACAAGGACGCCAGGTCCTGTCAGTCATCTGCAGGGTTTAACCTCAGGAGGCCACGACCACTGTGACGCCTTTAATCCACCATTAAAACAAAAAGAGCCAGAGAAGAGGACACATTTCAACAAGTTCACACTCACTCTCCCACACCAAAGTCCATAGAGAAAACCAGTGATTTTAGCTCACAGGGACACAGGAGCTGCTGGTCTACTGCTGCCTCGTGTGGTCACTTTGTGTCACTCAGGTAAATCTGAACAAAGGATTTCAAACAGTGAAGTGACAAAATAAGACATTTGAACTTAGTGATGGAGGCAGCAGTGGATCAATGGTTCAATGTTAACATGTGAGACAGGTTCAATGTTAACATGTGAGACAGGTTCAATGTTAACATGTGAGACAGGTTCAATGTAAACATGTGAAACAGGTTCAGGTTTAATGTAAACATGTGAGACAGGTTCAGGTTTAATGTAAACATGTGAGACAGGTTCAGGTTTAATGTAAACATGTGAGACAGGTTCAGGTTTAATGTAAACATGTGAGACAGGTTCAGGTTTAATGTAAACATGTGAGACAGGTTCAGGTTTAATGTAAACATGTGAGACAGGTTCAGGTTTAATGTAAACATGTGAGACAGGTTCAGGTTTAATGTAAACATGTGAGACAGGTTCAGGTTTAATGTAAACATGTGAGACAGGTTCAGGTTTAATGTAAACATGTGAGACAGGTTCAGGTTTAATGTAAACATGTGAGACAGGTTCAGGTTTAATGTAAACATGTGAGACAGGTTCAGGTTTAATGTAAACATGTGAGACAGGTTCAGGTTTAATGTAAACATGTGAGACAGGTTCAGGTTTAATGTAAACATGTGAGACAGGTTCAGGTTTAATGTAAACATGTGAGACAGGTTCAGGTTTAATGTAAACATGTGAGACAGGTTCAGGTTTAATGTAAACATGTGAGACAGGTTCAGGTTTAATGTAAACATGTGAGACAGGTTCAGGTTTAATGTAAACATGTGAGACAGGTTCAGGTTTAATGTAAACATGTGAGACAGGTTCAGGTTTAATGTAAACATGTGAGACAGGTTCAGGTTTAATGTAAACATGTGAGACAGGTTCAGGTTTAATGTAAACATGTGAGACAGGTTCAGGTTTAATGTAAACATGTGAGACAGGTTCAGGTTTAATGTAAACATGTGAGACAGGTTCAGGTTTAATGTAAACATGTGAGACAGGTTCAGGTTTAATGTAAACATGTGAGACAGGTTCAGGTTTAATGTAAACATGTGAGACAGGTTCAGGTTTAATGTAAACATGTGAGACAGGTTCAGGTTTAATGTAAACATGTGAGACAGGTTCAGGTTTAATGTAAACATGTGAGACAGGTTCAGGTTTAATGTAAACATGTGAGACAGGTTCAGGTTTAATGTAAACATGTGAGACAGGTTCAGGTTTAATGTAAACATGTGAGACAGGTTCAGGTTTAATGTAAACATGTGAGACAGGTTCAGGTTTAATGTAAACATGTGAGACAGGTTCAGGTTTAATGTAAACATGTGAGACAGGTTCAGGTTTAATGTAAACATGTGAGACAGGTTCAGGTTTAATGTAAACATGTGAGACAGGTTCAGGTTTAATGTAAACATGTGAGACAGGTTCAGGTTTAATGTAAACATGTGAGACAGGTTCAATGTAAACATGTGAGACAGGTTCAGGTTCAATGTAAACATGTGAGACAAGTTCAATGTAAACATGTGAGACAGGTTCAGGTTTAATGTAAACATGTGAGACAGGTTCAATGTAAACATGTGAGACAGGTTCAATGTAAACACTCATTTTCACACCTGTTCAATTGTTCACTTCTAGTTTTGTGTCTAATCTAATCTAATCTAATCTAATCTAATCTAATCTAATCTAATCTAATCCAGATCATCTCTTCACCTCTGGTTGAACAAACAAACACATTTTATTTGAGTGATTTTAATGTTTATTTCTGGTTTGTTTTCTTTTGGATCAAATAAATGTTGACTGAATATTTTCTCCTTCTTCCTCCTCTGCTTGGCTGCCTCCCCTCCTCCTCCTCCTCCTCCTCCTCCTCCTCCTCCTCTTCCTCCTCTAATCCTCTTTTGATGAACTCTGTTAAATGACCTCCTGCTGTTTTGTTCATTAGCAGCACACGACCCTGTCCACGCCCCCGCGGCGCGCACTGCGCGTTCCCGCGGCCCATAAATGGAGAGAACCGGCAGAAAGTGGAGTGGAACTTTGGTTGATGAAGAGGAGGAGGAGGAGGAGAAGAAGATGCCGCCGCGGAAAAGTCTCTTCATCTCCGTGTCTCCTCAGGACGCTGTCCACGGACACGCGGCTCTTCACGCAGACTTCCACGCTCTTCTGCAGCGGGGACCCGGGCTGGAGCGCACCGCAGGCGGCTGCGACCGCAGAGACGCTCCGTGCGCCATCGTGGAGCTTCGGCTCGGTTCGGCCGGCAGAGACGTCAGCAGCGGCGGCACGGGCGGCACCGGCGGCCCTCTGCACCTGCTCCAGCCGGACAGGGGCGCTGTGGAGCGGGCGCAGCGGCGGCGGCGCCTCGCTGCTAACGCCCGGGAGAGGAGGAGGATGTTCGGACTGAACGTGGCCTTTGACCGGCTCCGCAGCGTCATCCCGAACCTGGACAGCGACAAGAAACTGTCCAAGTCCGAGACTCTGCAGATGGCGCAGATCTACATCTCCACCCTGAGCGAACTGCTGCACCAGGCGGCTGAGCCCGGAACACCCGGAACCGACCGAACACCCGGAACACCCGGAACCCACCGAACCAACACAGCCAAGGTTCGAGAAGTGGAGGAGACAGACGGGGACAGGGACCCGCGGCAGACACAGCAGCTCTGACGAAGATGATGATGATGATGAAGACATTAAAGACAGTATCAGTGATTTTCTTCTCGCTTTTGAAAAACAAACATTTGATGTTTTTTGTGATAAAACTGGATTTTTAACTTTATTAAAATATATTTTTGTTATTAACACAAAGACCACGAGCTGTTTTTCTCCAAAGATCAAAGAATGTGTTTATTTTAAAAAAGAAGTTTAGACCAAAAGCTCAAAAATAATTTAAAACACATGAAGGGGGAAAAAATAAATAAATCCAAATTCTTTGAGGAATTTTGTTCAGGTTTGTGTTTTAGGCCAAAGTTCTGAACCAGGAAAACATAAACAAACAAACAAAAAAACAAACATAAACACACAGTGTCAAATCAGTGAGATTTAATCACAGAAAAACAATCAGATATATATAAAAAAACATTTACTTCTCAATTTTTAAGTAGTTTTTCATAAAGATAAAATATTAAATCATTAATTTTGCCAGTTTTAAAGAAACTGAAAACACTCTTTTAGTTGAAAAACTGTTTTTTTCCACCAATTCATGATCATATAAGAGTTTTTCTTTATCAGGTGAAAATTAAATTTAAACGTATAAAAACAGTTAAAGAAACGATGACGACCAAACACAAAAATACTGAAAGTATCAACTTTTATTATCTTAAAATTATGTACATGTAACCAAAGACGCCAGTCTGGAAATTGATACAAAGAAGTTTGTTTTGTTTTTTCCCGCAGCTGCTTTTGTTAAGAAGCTTCGACTTCAACAACAACAACGACAACAACAACAATAAAGGCTTAGAAAAAGAAAAATAGAGTCAGATTCAGAAAAAAGTAGATTCTACCAAGTCTACATTTCAATTGGACAGCCTCTCACCTGAAGCCCCGCCCCTCCGCCCCACCCCCTCCTAACGAGGAAACTTTTATGTACACAAAAACTATTTACAAAAAAACCAACAAACTCGTCTGTTTGTTTCCAGACGTGTCAATAAAGCTCTGTAAACGTTCAGAGAGTGTGTGTGTGTGTGTCTTTCTATCCTTGTGGGGACCAAAACACGTCCAAACCAGTGTTTGTGGGGACACTTTGTCTGGTCCTCACCAGGTTAAATGGCTTTTTCAGGGTTAAGACCTGGTTTTAGGGTTAGAATTGGGTCTAGGTTTAGGTTAAGGAATGTATTATGTCAATGAGGGTCCACACAAGGAGGGTAAGACAGGCGTGTGTGTGTGTGTGCGTGTTCACAGTGGATGAAATGTTTGAAAATGTGATCAAGAATAAAAAGCAAAGCTGTGTTTTCTGCTCTGATCGTTAAAATCACCGAATAATGAAGAAAACAAACATTCCTGCTCAGACGAATGTGGTAATTATTTCTGAATAATTTAAAAATAAAAGTCAGATTTTAGTGAAAAGAATCAAAACTCACTTTTTAAAAACAAAAACAAAATAAATGGTGGAAGGTTTGTTTAATTTTCCAAACAAAGAGAATCTTTAGATTTTATGTTTGGATGATCTTTTTAAACATTCATCTTCATTAACATCAGAATATTGAAATGAAGATATTTTCTCTACTGACCCAAAAAAACATCAACTTAACACTTTATTGACATTAACAAACCATCAACCCAATGCATTCTGGGAACAGCGTCGACTCAAACGAGGAAATTAAAGGCGTTCTTTCCAGATGAGGCGTCGGAATCAAAGTGAACTCTGGGATTAAACTGCTCATGTCTGGATTAAGGAAAATAAAGGGGCGGGGCTTGTGTGCGCTCGGCATGATGGGAAAATGTTCTGTTTGCATCACAGAAAAGTGCAGGTCACTCGTCGTCAGACGAAGACGAAGCATTTCCACCTTAACGACAAAGTCAGAGTCAGACCATCGAGGCCTCTGATTGGCCGGCCTCAGACAGTCAGAGGTCAAAGGTCAGCGCAGAATAAAGACAAGAAGAAAAGAAAAACACAATGATGTTGGTCTGATGATTAGGGCGACAGGTGAAGAAAATAACGGCTTCACTGATCGATCAGTGATCAATACTGAAGTGGGGGGGGGGGGGGGGGGGGGGGGGAGGAAAAACTACATTCTTCTGAATTTACAACGAGAAGAAAAAGTTAGTCAATTTATTTATAACAGACACTGAAGATGATGCAGCGTGTGTGTGTGTCTGTGTGTGTTTGTGTGTGTGTCTGTGTGTGTTTGTGTGTGTGTCTGTGTGTGTGTCTGTGTGTGTGTGTGTGTCTGTGTGTGTCTGTCTGTGTGTGTGTCTGTCTGTCTGTGTGTGTGTCTGTCTGTGTGTGTGTGTGTCTGTGTGAGTTTGTGTGTGTGTCTGTGTGTGTGTAGGTGTGTGTGTTTGTGTGTGTGTCTGTGTGTGTGTAGGTGTGTGTGTCTGTCTGTTTGTCTGTGTGTGTGTGTGTCTGTGTGAGTTTTAATGGGAAAATAAAAGAGCAGAACTTTCCTTTAAGTGGAGGAAGAGTATGTGTGTTAACAGCAGAGGAAGATGAGGATGAAGAAACACAGGCCTGGTTCCAGCACTGCTGATGAAGATGATGAAGATGATGGTGTGTGTGTGTGTGTGTGTGTGTGTGTGCGCGTGTGTGTGTGTGTGCGTGTGTGTGTGCGTGTGCGCGCGTGTGTGTGTGGTGCGTGTGTGCGTGTGTGCGTGTGTGCGTGTGTGCGTGTGTGCGTGTGTGCGTGTGTGCGTGTGTGCGTGTGTGTGTGTGTGTGTGTGTGTGTGCGCGTGTGTGTGTGTGCGTGTGTGCACGTGCGTGCGCGTGTGTGTGTGTGTGTGTGTGCGTGTGTGTGTGTGCGTGTGTGCACGTGCGTGCGCGTGTGTGTGTGTGTGTTCTCTCTAACAGTGCTCCAGATAATCGATGACCCTGGAGATGGACTTTTGTCCTGTGGTGCCGACGTCACACTGAGAGACAGACAGGGAGAGAGGCAGACAGTTACCACACACACACCTGATCATGATGTTAAAGGTACATTCTGTAATAAATCATAATGATCATGATGATGTCATCAGTACGGTGGCCTGTAAGTAACAATAATAAATAATTAGTACTTTCTTTTCCTAAAATGTAAATGTGTCAAATTCACTGCTACAGTAACAGGACACACTCGAGGCCACGCCCACAATTCACACAAAGGATCATGGGAGATTTCACCATGATTGAATGGTTTTGATTATGATATTACGTGTCGTATGAGCTCATCCCTCACGAGCTGAGGAGTTGCTGCAGTCTGCACTCTCACCACTAGATGTCACCAAATCTTACACACTTGTCTTCACAGGATATTCACTGCTCTACAGTCAGTGCTTTGATCATGTATCTGTTATGTGACAGTATTTAACAGCTATGTTGAAACTAACATCCATTTCCAGAAAAATGTCTAACATTAGAAAAAAAGCTGTTTACATTTTATTTCATTACATTTCTCAGATTCTGTAGCAAAGACATGAGACAAAATAAATGACAAGTGAAACCTTTATTGTTGATGTAAAAGTGATAAAAACCTTTCAAAATATTCTGAATTAACCCTTTTCCTTCCTTTAAGTTGCAACAACTAAATAAATACCTTATATTTGCTGTGAGTGTGAATGTTCAGTATTCAGTGCAGTTGTGCTGTAAACCACAGGGTGAAGAATGTGGACGTGTTGTGACTCACTGTGAGGTTCATGAAGTTGAGGAACTTTTTCAGCATTTCTGTCATGATGGAGAAATCTCCCTGAGGCAGGTTTTCTCTCACAGTAGTCACATTCAACTGAGGGCAAACACAAACAGTCAAACACACTGAAAACAACCAATCTGACAGTGAAACAACATCTAACAAAGACTTTTCCAACAGGAAAGTGAAGTTTGTAAACCACTCACTCTCCCACACCAAAGTCCATAGAGAAAATCAGTGATTTTAGCTCACAGGGACACAGGAGCTGCTGGTCTACTGCTGCCTCGTGTGGTCACTTTGTGTCACTGAGGTAAATCCGAACAAAGGATTTCAAACACCGAAGTGACAAAATAAGACATTAGAACTTAGTGATGGAGGCAGCAGTGGATCAACAACTCCTGTGTCCCTGTGAGCTAAAATCACTGATTTTCTCTATGGACTTTGGTGTGGGAGAGTGAGTGGTTTACAAACGTCACTTTCCTGTTGGAAAAGTCTGTCTAACAGTGAGATAAAGACGTGAACATGTTCTGAAGATATCGTAGACTTAAACTGACATTGAGTTCATCAGCTGAGTCTTTTATCAAGTGTCTAAAATCCAGGGGGCGCTCACAGCTCTGAGTGTGTGTCAGTAGCTCAAGCAGATGCACCTTAAAAAGCATGAGCTACACCTTTAATGACAGTGAGCAGGTTTAAAGAGAAGGGACTGACCGGGCTTCCCTGACAGAGGCAGCCCAGCAGCAGTGCTGTGTACGACGCCACGATACTGTCCTCCATGTGCTTCCCCGCATGCTGCAGAGCTGAGGAACAACCAAGACGATGATGATGATGATGATGAAGAGCAGCAATCTTCCACATGCTGTGTGAAGTGAACAGGAACAGGAAGTAGCAAGTGTACCTTTGTTGAGGTCCAGCTCCTCGTCCTCCTCGTCCGCCTTCTTCTTGTTGTCATCTTCCTGTTTGTTGGTCTCGTTGTCGTTGGCGACCCACTGGATCTCCCCGCCCGTCTCCTGCCACTCCCCGCTCTGGTCCAGCGGAGCCTTCGGCACCTCCTTGATGAGGTCATCAGTCTGCGCCTCAGCCAGGACAGCGGCCCGCTCCCTCTGGAGGAACAGCTGAGGAGGAAGATGAAGGAGGAGAAGATTGACTAAAGAGGACAATGTCAGGAAGGTGAGTGGACCTGTGAGGAGATCTGAGGAGTGAGGAGGAGATCTGAGGAGTGAAGAAGAGTGAGGAGGAGTGAGGAGGTCAGAGGAGGAGTGAGGAGCTGTGTACCTGTACGAGTGCAGCGATGGCGCTCAGCGGCCCAGAGCTGCTGATCTCCTGGTGTTGAGGGTTGAGGAGGACGGTGGAGTCACAGGGACCCTGACCTCCTTCCATCTCCATCTCCATCAGACAGTATCTGTTCCTGGCACTGTACTCCACCAGGTTTATCAACAAACCCAGACCCTGAACACAGCAGCAGGAGGACAACAGCAGGTCATCACAGAGAAGAAGAAGATGAAGCAGCAGCAGCAGCAGAAGAAGAAGAAGAAGAAGAAGCAGAAGGTGTGAGAGAGAGAGAGAGAGACTCACCAGGACACGGATGTCAAACCTCTGCTCCTGTGGAAGATACTGAGGAACTCTGAGGACACAGTTGAGAGCTGTGATGATGAGATCCTCCTGCTCTCCTGTCTTTGTGCTGCCCCACTCTAAAACACAGACAGACAGACAGACAGACAGACAGGTGAACACAACCCCACAGACAGGTGAACAGTGTGGAGATCAGGTGTGGTCAACAGTGTGGTCAGGTGTTTGTTTCTCACCGTTGTCATGTGTCAGGTTGAGCAGGACTCCAATGATGGCTCTCATACAGTTCTCTACAGCTTTACCCACCACTGCTCCGTCTGAGTTCACCTCCCTGCTGTACCTCTGGATCATCTGCTCACACCTCCACAGAGCTCTGACCACAGCAGGAGACGCAGGAGGAGGAGGAGGGAGAGAGAGGAGGAGAGGAGGAGAGAGGAGGAGAGAGGAG
>JAFBJR010001468.1:0-33120 GCA_016785285.1 Brachirus orientalis | reverse complement strand
ACACAGACACACACACACACACACACAGACACACACACACACACACACACACACGCACACACACGCACACGCGCACACACACACACACACACACACACACAGACAGACACACACACACACACTACCATCCACCCGCTTGCTTTCATCCTTGGCTCGACTCCTGCCCTGTTTTTACATTTATGCCAAACCTGTGGTTGGTGGTTGCCGGGGCTTTCAATAAAAAACAAAAGATGAGGATGAGGACATAGGACAGAGCTGGAGGGGTGGAGGGCGGAGGAGGGCGGAGGAGGGCGGAGGAGGGCGGTCTTGTTCCCTGCAGGGTTAATAAACTGAGACAAAAGCAGAGTTTGGGGATGAGCTCTGCTGTGTTGGACCATCAACACACTGGATTAAAGCCTCCTGCTGTAATCTGGATGGACAGACCAGCCCTGTCTGGGGGATGAAGGTGTGTGTGTGTGTGTGTGTGTGTGTGTGTGTGTGTGTGTGTGTGTGTGTGTGTGATGCTGTCTTCCTGCTGTGGCCCAAAGAAGAAAAATGAACACTATCAACATTCAATCCAATTTGAATTTTTGATGCCAAAAAAGTTTCTCTCCACATGGACGTCTTTGTTCTGGCTCTGTGATTATGACCAGTGGGCGGGGCCTTACGGATTTTGCATTACTGTCCTTATTGTGAGGAACAAGCTGGGACTTGAACACTGACTGAAAAGTTAGACAAAGGATTTAAAACTTTAAGACTGTTTTATGATTTTTGTTACTGTCAAACTTATCAATTTTAAATATATACTTCTAAAAATATAAATTATTTTGAGTTCAATTCCAGATTTAAAGAGTGTGAACGTGTTGAATCAGCATTCTCTCCCGGGTCACATGACTCAGTGATGAATGCAGGGTTTTTACATTAGTTTCTTCTTCATCTGCCTCATTTTCTTCTGTGAACCAAATCCCTGCATCATTTCTGAAGCAAAGCTCAGGTGTCCATTTATTTTCTGACCGTTAGTCGTGAAACGACGTTTTTAAAAATGGGACAGTGATTTTTTTTTCTTTTTTATGTTCATCTTACTCCATTTTATCAACATCTTGTTGTAAAAGGCACAAAGAGTAACGACTGTAACATCGTCTGCATGGTGATGATGATGTTTTGTTCCACATTTCTGTCAGTGGTTTGTGTTTTGATAAAAGCTCCGTCTTGTTTCAGAACTTGGACACAGTAAATATTTAACTGAAGCTTTACAAAATAAAGTATCATAATTAGGGCTGTAATAAAGAAATCAATAAAACTGAATCATTTCGGTTTGAGGACAAAACAAGACATTTGAGAACATCATCATTTCCAGGTTTGACAAACTGACATTTATGGACCAAACAATAACTTGAACAGATAAAAGAATCCACAGATTAATCAATTTATGAAATTAACTATTATTTGCAGCCCTAATTGCAATATTATAACGCAAAAGAAACAATTCAATTAAGGATGAACTGGATAACCTGCCTTCTTCTATTGCACTGCTTTTCTCTTATTTATGTTATACAGTATATTTCTATGTTTATTTGCAGTTTGCTTTTTGATTTGTTTCACCTGTTTCTGTCATGTATTTGTTGTGCCCATATAAATAAAGACATTTACAAATCAAACTGCAGTTTCAATATGTGTCAGGAAAAAAACAGTCTGATGTTTTATGCACATGCTTCAGATTCTGTGGAGACACAGGGAAGGTTTTACAGCAGTGAGAATTATAATCTAGTTAATGATTAAAATGTCAAGATTAAAGTTGTTACACCCTTCCACAAACATTCACCGCAGATCATAAAACAACAGTGTAACATAAACCATCAGCCTGCTCCCACACTCTGTGTGTGTGTGTGTGTGAGATGTCTGACCTTCTTGTGTGCACTGAAGATCCTCCGGAAAGTGTCGGGGTTCTTGACAAGAACTTTGTCCTGCGGCGGCCTCCTGGGGGCGCTGGCCACCACCCTGAGTCCCTCCTCCGAGAAATCCAGCACATCTGAGGACAGAACACAGGGTCGTGACCTGAACGTCGAAGGTCTTATGTGTGCGAGTGTTGGTAGAAACAAACGTGAACAGATGCGTGTCAAAGAAAACCTCACATGAACACAGAAAGGCAGAGTTGACCTCTGGTGCTTTGGTATTATGGTCGTAAGGTCATAGTTCAGGTTTGGGCTGTATGACGTACTGACACATATACAGAGCTGACTGTGCTGTGAGCGCCCCCTACTGCTGAAAACCAGCCTGAGACACAGAGACTCAACTCTTTCCAACAGAAAACTGAAGTTTGTAAACCACTCACTCTCCCACACCAAAGTCCATAGAGAAAATCAGTGATTTTAGCTCACAGGGACACAGGAGTTGTTGATCCACTGCTGCCTCCATCACTAAGTTCAGATGTCTTATTTTGTCACTTCACTGTTTGAAATCCTTTGTTCAGATTTACCTCAGTGACACACAGTGACCACACGAGGCAGCAGTAGACCAGCAGTGGCACAAAGTGACCACACGAGGCAGCAGTAGACCAGCAGCTCCTGTGTCCCTGTGAGCTAAAATCACTGATTTTCTCTATGGACTTTGGTGTGGGAGAGTGAGTGGTTTACAAACTTCACTTTCCTGTTGGAAAAGTCTGTCTAACAGTGAGATAAAGACGTGAACATGTTGTGAAGATGTTGTAAGCATCCTGACCTATTATATTTGAAGTGCCCTCACCTTCTCCTATCGTGTTTTCCTGCCTCTCCGAGTTCTTCTTGTTCTCCCTGGCTGTCGGTTGCTCACGAATCTCCAGCCTCTCAAAGGGATCGGGCGGCTCGTAGGTCTCTGTCTCTTCCACAGCGACCTCGGGGGTCGCCTTAGCGACAGCAGCCTTCTTGGCCCTCCTCCTCTCTTTAAACCCGTCCTCGTTGTCCCCGTCACTGTCACTCATGTCGTCAAAGCCAAAGTATTTGATCTTGTAACTGGAAGCGTGATCAGTGCTGTCGACGCTGTTCTCCTCCTCATGCGTGTCCGTGTCTTCGAAGCCAAACAAGTCCATCCTACTGTCCTTCTTTGACTTGCTATGTGTTTGTCTGGGCCTGTGCAGAGGACGAGTGGACAGAAAACATAAAAACATTGTCCTGCCGATTCTTCTTTGGAGCCAAAACTAATGCAGAACATCCACACATTCAGAAATCGATAAATGTGTGTATAAATGTGAGTGTTTGGGAGCTAATATGTGATGTGGAGCCAAAACATGACTGGGCATCTGTGTCGTTGCCTGGGAAACTGTTGATATGATGTGGGCACCTCTGCAGAGCTCGTCATGATGCTGCTGAATAGAGAATAAGCTCTGTGGACGTGAAAGAAGCTTGAGGAGGAGACAAGACAGAAAAGAGTCCTCACTCCTTTAATTATTAAAAATAAACTATTTAATAAGCAGAACATTAGCTGACACTTCCTGTCATCTCACCTTGTGTTTTGATGTTCCGTCTTCTTCCGCTGCCATCCCGCCTCTCCCAGCTCTGTTGTGGCGCTGGAGCCAGCACTACTGCTGCCACCGGAGGGCGCTGTGTCAGTGCTGAACTCCTCCACCGCTCGGTCCTGGATGGTGACGTTACAGACGGACACGGACGAAGGGTGCAGCACCGTGTAGTCCCTCGTCCTGCCCCGCCCTCGGCCGCTGCCCGTCGTCTTGTTGCTGCTGTCGGACAGTTTGGGAAGATCGGAGCCAAACTCGGGACCCTGCGCTCTGCCGACGCCCTGTTTGTTCGGCCTCCTGTACGTCCGACAGTTTGAGTTCCTTACAAGCGACGAGGACGACGACGTTTGAGAGCAGTCGGTCGTCTCCAGGAGGAAGTCCACATCTCCGCCGAGTTCCTCGCTCTCGCTGAGACTCTGGAGACGAGGAGGAGACGGTGGCTTCTCCCGCCGGGTCGGACCCCGGTCACACCCGGCTGCTGTGACGCCCGCTGATGCCCATGAGAGAGTGGGGGCGGGGTTACGGGGTTCCTGGTTGGGCGATGGTGGACGGAGACCCATGATGGCATCCCAGGAGTCGTAGGTGGACTCTGCCTTGGTCCCGGTCTTCAGGGTGGTGGTCTGTGCCAGCGGCTTCCTGTCGCTCTCTGAAGCGTTTTGGTACCACGAGTAGCTGTGCTGGTTCTCTGGTAAAGACAGGGAACTCTGCTGCCTCCCTGTGGTGGAACAAAGAAACATGAAATGATAATAAATATTTTAACTTTTAAAACACTGGACCTTTAAACGTACAATAAAAACTAATAATATGAAAATCTTTGAAGAGTGTTGTATTGTAACAACACTGTGACACAGTTGGATTAACAGATGAGTGACGGTGCTGAACATGACTGCACCAGATCAAAAACCACCTGTACGACTGAAAACAGGTCACACACACACACACAGCGCTGACATATTTCTTGAAAATAATCAAAAGGATCTGGACGGTTTGCTTCAAGGCTGCGGTCGTTTCTGCCTCTTGTGGTTGTTTGTGTCTTTTTACTCTGACTAAAGACAGGAAACTACTTCACAGTGAAACATAACTAAATATTTCATCCTCACTGTGCTCACAGTTTATC
This sequence comes from Brachirus orientalis, assembly GCA_016785285.1. NCBI lineage: Eukaryota > Metazoa > Chordata > Actinopteri > Pleuronectiformes > Soleidae > Brachirus > Brachirus orientalis. The sequence continues at coordinate 28,537 of JAFBJR010001468.1, read as the reverse complement.
TGATGAACGAAAAATAGACAAGAACTCAACATAAAATAATAGTGAATGGGAAGGATGTTGTGTCTGATGATGGCACTGTAGATAAATGGAGTCAGAGCAGCTCTGCTGTGAGAAGCTCCTTCACTGTGCATCAGTTTAAAGTTTTGCTTCAGTCGTGTCTGTTTAACGTCGAGTCGACTTGGCCGCGTGCTGACACTTCATTAACCGCTGCAGATGGTTCTGTTTGTTTAGTTTGACGCCTTCTGCTTCAGGAAACGGTTTGTAAAAAGAACGAGGTTTTTGATGGCTGAAGTTCAGACCAGATTAGTTTAGGCAAAGTAAAACAAAAAATTCTTCTTTTTTCTTTTTGGATATTTTCAAATTAATACAAAGCAAAGTTTTAAGAACAGTGTTGTCTAGTCTTCAAAAGTCCTGTTTTTGTCTACAAACCAAAAAATTCACTTTGCCCAGTTTCAAGAAACTGATAATACAAACTGATTAATCAATGATGAAAACTGTTGATCACTTTACTAATCAATCAATATTTGACTAATTGCTGGAGCCCTCTTTACTATACACATTTTTTACATGACTTTATAATCCTATGATCTGGTTTTATCATACTTTATGTATAAATATAGAACCAAGTCTGGCTTAAACACAACTCAGCTGCTGTCACATATACAGTAAAATACTTTTTAAATTTCTAATATTAAAATAAATGTTCTAATATTTCCTTTCAGTTCAGTGAAATCACTGTTGAACATATTCATCAGTGTGAAGGCAGCAGTCGTCTTCACTCCACTCAGTATTTAGAGTGCAAACACATGTCTGTCAGTAAACAGCTCGGTCTGTGGTTGACAATCACTGTGTTGTGGGTTAACGTTTGTGTGTTACACTGAGGTAAAGTTGCTGTAAAGAGCAGCAGCTTAATGCAGCAGTGACGACAAACATCAACACAATCCAAAATAAAAACAGCTGCGGACGACCAACGCCAGTTTTCATTATTCATACTTTAATGATTTCATCTTATTGATGACCATCTCCTGCTCCACTGACATGTTCTGGCTGAATTAGGTTTTGATCAGACACAAGATTCTGATGGTGTGACCACATTAAGCAAAAAATATGCTTCAGGAACTGCAGCTCTGATCAATGTCACCTCCATCTGCTCACAGCTGACTGTTGGTACTCAACACAACCCGAGTGACTCCTGCTCTGTTTTTATGAAGAGTCATAAAACCAGCTCACACCATATGTTTCCCTTGAAACTGGTTTTTGGCCAGTGTCTACTACTGATACATGGTCAGCTGAGACGGTGAACCAGCCACTTAACAAAAGACTCATCTAATAAAACCAACATCAGTTAGGTCACATGTTCATGTCTCTATCTCACTGTCAGACAGACTTTTCCAACAGGAAAGTGAAGTTTGTAAACCACTCACTCTCCCACACCAAAGTCCATAGAGAAAATCAGTGATTTTAGCTCACAGGGACACAGGAGTTGTTGATCCACTGCTGCCTCCATCACTAAGTTCAAATGTCTTATTTTGTCACTTCACTGTTTGAAATCCTTTGTTCAGATTTACCTCAGTGACACAAAGTGACCACACGAGGCAGCAGTAGACCAGCAGCTCCTGTGTCCCTGTGAGCTAAAATCACTGATTTTCTCTATGGACTTTGGTGTGGGAGAGTGAGTGGTTTACAAACTTCAGTGTCCTGGTGGAAAAGTCTGTCTAACAGTGAGATAAAGGCGTGAAATTGTTCTGAAGATATTGTAGACTTAAAGTGATGTAGATTTTAATAGATCCTGCTGTTAATATCATGCTAAAATCTGTTATCTCATTTTAAAGTGGCTCATTGGAGAAAAGAGAGGTTGGTGTTTATCCTAACAACCACTCAGACTCAGTTTTGTCTCACATTTCAAGGAGACTTTCAAAAAGAGACTCTGTTTACCTCTAAATCTTAACCTAAAATAGTGTAAATCACAGGAAGTGTTACCGATGCTGGTGCTCCTGCTGTTGAAGAATCGCGCCGTCGTGTCCTCCGTCACCTTCGGCTGACTCCTCTCACTTGGCAGCCATGACGCCCCCTGCAGGCTGGACCTGCTTCCTGTGTCCAGAGCCGCGCCGGGCCTCTCGGCTCGCGGCGGCTCTGCCGACGCCGGCTTGATGGGCGAAGACTTGCTGCCATTGCGAGACGAAGATACCGGCTTGGACTCCTCGTCGCTGTCGAACCCAAACGGATCATCAAAGCCGTCGCCGCAGGGGCGGGGCCTCTTGTACACCTCCAGGACCGAGTCGTTCTTGGAGGCACCGGGGCGCTTGGAGCCCACCTTGGCCTTGTAGGTGGTGTCGCCCCATTTGGTGCTGAGCGTGCCTCTCTTGGTGGACAGAACCTCGTCAAACTTGGACGTGCCCTCTCCTCCTTTACGGCTGTAGGTTTTACCAAATCTGGATGTCATTGTTTCTTCTGGTTCATATTCTCTGAAACACAAACAAACAAAGACAGAGTTCATGTAAACACCATCATCATTAACAGTTACAGTTTTGGTTTTTACAGTTTTGGGGGTTTTTTTTCCTCACACTTTTACTAAACAAGAGAATATTTATCTGCCACATTTAAAAACACTTTGACTCATCGTGATTACTAAATAATCATCATCTATTTTTAATCATCAGTTTGAGGGTCAGTTCTTAAATGTGAATATTTTCGGGTTTCTTTGCTGCATAAAAGAAAGAAATCATTCAAACTGAATCAGAGTGAAGACATTTGAGAACATCATCATTTCCAGGTTTAACAAACACTGATCAACATTTTTCAACATTTTCTGACACTTTTATGGACCAAACAACTAATCGATCAACCAAGAAAACACTTGTTGGTTGCAGCCCGATAAAAAAAAAACTAAAATCTGTAATTTGTTAAATTAAACTTCGACTTAACAGACAAAAGTAAAAAGGAAAGATTTTTAGTGTTTTTACTAACAAACCTAAATTTATTTTGCGAATGTATAAAAAACTTTTTATCCCAAAGGGTTCTGCAATTGTCAGGTTAACTAGTTACAGGTGAAGTTATCATGATGGGGGGAAAAGGAGCTTTCTAATTCCAGAAGATGAAAGTAATGCAACATCATGGATGTAAGACTCAATCAGTCGCGGTTCACTAACTGTGTGCAAACACCTGTCAGGAAGATGCTTCTCAGCAGAACACTGTGGAGAATTTAAGTCTTTGTGAAAACATTTACAGACTGTCGTTGAGTGTCACCCTGCTGTGATGGACACGGGAGCCCAGAAATCATCTGAGATGAACTTGTTGGCAAAGATGTTGGAGTCTTTTGTCCATCATCTTCCTGCAGGTGCTTTGCATCTACATGTTTCCTGGAAATGTGTACAAATACAGAAGGACGTCCATATTTGTGAACATTTCACAGATACAGAGGAGACTAAAGTAACAAAACATATGATCCTAGAGAAAAATTCTCTTATTATATTACATGTAACAACATCTAACAAAAGGATATTTATATTTAGGTGAACATTGTTGAGTGAAAAACAACAGAGTGAATGGTTGTCTGTCTCTATGTGTCCCTGTGATGGACTGGCGACCTGTCCAGGGTGTGACCCCGCCTCTCACCCTGTGTCAGCTGGAGTTAGGCACCTCAGTGGAGGAATAAAGCGGTAGAAAATGAGTCTGTGAGGTCTGAACTGCTACAATTAATCGATTACTAAATCAACTGTTTTGATAATCTGTTTTCTAAACGTAATTAAAACAAGTTCTTTCTCCACATCTCTGTTGGTTCAACGACTGACTAATGGTTCTGTCTGTCCTGACGTCTGTGATCTCGTCCATCCAAAACACTTGCTTATCAAGGCTTTAGATGATTTTGAACAAAAGAAAATGAAGTGAAACTACTGTGTAGATGGCGGGACATCTGTCTGTCCATCTGTCTTTTTGTCTTTTAACTGCATGACTGTCACGGAACAGCTTCAAAGTTGGCAGGTTCTTCTTCTTCTGCGAGTAATTCCCGGCAGACTGTAGCACTCAGAGGTGTAATGCTGTCCTCCACAGTTCAAGGTTTGAAGCTCTCCTCTACTTCTTTTTCTACTGTTGTCACAAGATGAACTCTAAGGTGCAGTGGACCAACTCAGGGCATCACAGTATAGTATGTATACATTAACCGTGACGTCATGGGTGATGAAAGGAGCGTGATGTCTGTGAACTAACTCCTTCCATGACATGAAAGGATATTTTTGAATTCCTTTGATGATGAAAGGAGAGTAAATCCTGTCCAATCACATGACTGTCCAACGACATAAAGACGACAGATATTATCATCTGCACATCTGAAGACTGTTGTGCTATTGAGCTTTGGACTTGGATGAAGACGAGTGAGACTGAGATGAGAGAATCACCGAGATGAAGAACAACTTCAGACTGTGGACACGTCTCAGTGGACAGCCTGTCTCAAAGTATGAGAAGAAGAGGAGAAACATAGACAAGACAATGTGCCATGAACGTGATGCTGAGTCAGTTGAAGCCTGAGATGCAGGAAATGCACTGGTAACTAGTAAAAGTAAAGAAAATTGTAAAAACATTTTGGTTTGTGGACACAACAAGACATTTGAGGACATCGCCATTTCCAAGTTTGACAAAAACCGATCAACATTTTCTCAACCAAACATCTAACTGACTGAGGGAGAAAATAATTGATAATTGAGTATGAAACTAATCATCAGTAGCAGATCTGGTCTGTACATCAGGAGTTTAACAGAACGTCTATTCGTCCCGAACCGTTTGCTAGGGGATGTTTTGGTACAAATACCAAACAAATTTTCAGCACATGCATGTATATTTTCAAAACGCAGTACATTTAGCAGTAACCACACTAATGCAGAGCGGAACTTAATCACATTTCCTCATTTCCCCCAACGTAACACCAGCACAAAGGAACTGACTGGCTTCAGTGAGAATTTAACATCAACACTGGAAACACTTCTTTCCCAGTGAACAGCAGCAGCAGCAAAGAAAGACAAGTGACCAGGATGAAGACAAACGTGACGTCGGTCTGTGTCACTGCTGATACGTCCAACATAACTCATTTGAAATGTGGATATCAGGTGTAAAATAAAGACATTTTCTTTCTTTATTAAGAACCTGGATAAATCTCCTCTATTATGGCCTCCTTTTCATGTTTAACAAATTAAGATTTGTGTCTTGAAAATAGAATCTAAATATGCTGTTATAGGTTAACTCTAATGCATGTACGTATGTTCAATGTATGTTACTGCTACTGGATGCTTGAATTTCCTTCGGGATCAAAAAAGTATCTATATATCTAAATAAAAGCTGGGACTGTTGGACAAACTGAATGTGAAGGTTTTTTCTACATACTGCATTATAACTGCATTTATTTTATTATAGACTTTTATTATTAGAGAACATCCACCGTTAAGTGTTGTTCGAAGTAGTTGCAGCAATAATAATTATTCTGTAAGGATTCTCACCTTATTCTTTCAAAAGCATCCTTCATTCAGGAAATGCGGCTAAATTATGGACAATTAGCCACAGTTATGTTTACAGTCAAGTCTGCTTAGTCATTTAAACTTATAAATGAGAAACAATAAATGTTTTTTCATAATACTTTTAGTGAAAATAATTCTAACTGTGATGTCAAAACCGAGGTACGTACCGAACCGTGACACTTTTACATAATAGTATACACATTTTCTTTAATATAATTTCTTCGAGCGACCAAATAAAGTTTTCTTAATTACGATGACAATAAAATCATTTTATGTTTTATAATATATATTTCAGCGACTGCTTTTCTAATATAGTTTTATTTGTGTTGTGTAGATGTGTGTGTGTGTGTGTGTCACGGCTTCAGCTGGTTTGACAAAACTAGGCTAATGTTAGCTGCCAGCGAGCTAATGCCGCTAACGGCCGTCAGCGCCGCTGACTGTGACGTTAGCAAAGATAATAATCGTAACATCTCAACACACACGTGCGTCACGCATTTATAAACGTATAATAACGTACCTACGTGCGCATTATATCAAAATTCAATGCGTTTCTTTGATCGCTACACTCGTTAGCTCGAACTTCGTTAGCATTAGCAACAGTCACTCGGGCTAACTGAGTGCTAGCGTCACGCTAATGGCTAACAATAAACACAAAGTGACATCGCGTTGCGTCACAAACAGGAAATTCAAACGCAAACAACTTAGCGCATAAACGCGAACATTAACTCTCGTCCGCGTGGACACTTACTTGGTGAGGTAAAGGGCAGATCCGCATTAAATGAACTCTCCCCGGAGCAGAAACGGCCGTTGACCGGCCACAGGAGCGGGGGCCTTCTGCTTCCTCTGCGGCTCTGCTCGGTGTAAACAAGGCCAAACAGACGCCACTCAGGGCGGATTCACGGCTCTGAAACGCAGCGGTGAAACCCGCGGATCCAGATCGGTGAGAAAATATGAGGTTTATCAAACAGAAGCGGTGAAATCTGCTTAGGTTTTCAGGCTAAATCGCTCCCGATTGTCTCCTCCGGATCTCGACGAAGGTTTCCATTGGACTCCCCCGCTGCGTCAAGTTATCGGAGATAGCCGAAGTGTACGGAAGTAAACGGTCATGTCTAAAAAAAATAAAAGCACGGATTTAACGCACGAAGAGAACATCTTGGCCACTTTCACACAACATTACACAGTTGCATGTAAACTGACGTTTATTTTATGCATGCCGTTTTATTTATACACACTCGATGATTGTTAGACACGCACATTGCTTAGTTCCAGGTAATGTGTGTGTTTTTTTATTTTTAAAAAACAAACGGAAAACGCATGCATGTAATATTTTAAGCTTTACACAAGAGGCTCCGTCGATCCTATCGTCGCCAATGATGCGTTCACGTTCTCGCACTGAACTCGTAAAATTGTACAGTTCAAATGAAAAACATTAAATGCAACACGAAGAGGGAAACAGATGTTTTAAAAAAATAACTACATAAAAATAACAGCAAAAAGGCTCAATGAAGAAGATGCGCTCGTCAGTTTTCTCTTTTCTATGTTAGAATACAATGTTTTTACGTTCATGGATTAAACATCAGTGTTTAAACTTAGCACTCAGTACTGTACACAGAGAACGCAGACAATTTCACTGTCAATACTGGACTGAATAATGGATGGATGGATGGATGGATGGATGGATGGATGGATGGATGTGTATGGACGGATGGATGGATGGATGGATGGATGGTGTATGGACAGATGGATGGATGGATGGATGGATGGATGGTGTATGGACAGACGGATGGACGGATGGATGGATGGTGTATGGACAGACAGATGGACGGATGGATGATGTACGGACGGACGGATGGATGGTGTATGGACAGACGGATGGACGGATGGATGATGTACGGACGGATGGATGGATGGTGTATGGACAGACGGATGGATGGATGGACAGACGGATGGATGGATGGATGGATGGATGGTGTATGGACAGATGGATGGACGGATGGATGGTGTATGGACAGACGGATGGATGGATGGATGGTGTATGGACAGACGGATGGACGGATGGATGTGTATGGACGGATGGATGGATGGATGGATGGTGTATGGACAGATGGATGGATGGATGGATGGATGATGGATGGATGGATGGATGGTGTATGGACAGACAGATGGACGGATGGATGGATGGTGTATGGACAGACGGATGGATGGATGGATAGTGTATGGACAGATGGATGGATGGATAGTGTATGGACAGACGGATGGATGATGTACGGAAGGACGAATGGATGGTGTATGGACAGACGGATGGATGGATGGATGGATGGTGTATGGACAGACGGACGGACGGATGGATGATGTACGGACGGATGGATGGATGGTGTATGGACAGACGGATGGATGGGTGGATGGATGGATGGTGTATGGACAGACGGACGGACGGATGGATGATGTACGGACGGACGGATGGATGGTGTATGGACAGACGGATGGATGGATGGATGGGTGGATGGATGGATGGTGTATGGACAGACGGATGGATGGATGGATGGATGGATGGATGGATGGATGGATGGATGGATGGTGTATGGACAGACGGATGGATGGATGGATGGTGTATGGACAGATGGATGGATGGATGGATGGTGTATGGACAGACGGACGGACGGATGGACGGATGGATGGATGGTGTATGGACAGACGGATGGATGATGTACGGAAGGACGGATGGATGGTGTATGGACAGACGGATGGATGGATGGATGGATGGATGGATGGATGGATGGATGGATGGATGGGTGGATGGATGGTGTATGGACAGACGGATGGATGGATGGATGGATGGTGTATGGACAGACGGACGGACGGATGGACGGATGGACGGATGGATGGATGGTGTATGGACAGACGGACGGACGGATGGACGGATGGATGGATGGTGTATGGACAGACGGACGGACGGACGGACGACGTCTCCAGAGTGACCTCCACGACCTCAGCGTTTGGAGCTGAGACTGTGGCTGTCGCTCCTTCACGTCCTGCTGTGGCGGCTGCTCTTCCTGCCAACGTGACTGTTTGTGTCTTCTGTTTTGTTACTGCAGCATGAGGACGTCCACACTCTGACGTGAGGACACACAGGAGGACAAACAACCATCCGTCCTCACCCCGCAGCAGCAGCAGGAGGAGGATGAGGAGGATGAGGAGGATGAGGAGGATGAGGAGGATGAGGAGGAGTTGGCAGAGGTCAGGGTCTGGAGAATGGACGGCACATGATCTGCAGTCTGTGGCTTATTTCAGAAAACAATGGTCTTTGTCAGTGAAGCAGCAGTTCTGGCTCTGACAGAGAAGAGAGCAGCCAAGTGATGATGGTTCAGTTCATCCTTTATATTCATGTCCAAAACAATCAAAGGGAAACTGAAAATAAAAGTCTTGATCCAGAACAAATGAAGAATATCTTTCATTGACAACATACTGAGCATATTTGGTCGTTCCTTGACAACAGGAGCTGGAATAACAGCTTCAAATGTCCATCAAGACTGGAAAAAAATACCACGTCAAATGTTTCATGTGCATTTGTGTCCACATGACGATGTCTTGTTTCACGTCCACTTGTGTCGTCTTTTCTTTATTATGAACTCGTGTCTACGTCTCTGACTCTGATGTTGAAAATGTGGGGCTGATTTTTCTAACGTAAACTATATAACACTGTTTCTGTGTGTAACACAAATGTTCCTAAGGCAAGTAACTCTTCTGTGCAATAATGAAGTCAGAGTGGATGCCAACATTCTGCAGAGAAACTCTGACATGATTCAGGTTACTGAGACGATAAGACAATATGTTTTTGTCAAAGATGAATAGGAAGGTTACATGAAGGTTATTTTCTGGCCTGTGATTTGACACAAACTTTGAATAATTAGTGACAAATGAGCAGCTAAACAAAAGAAAGAGGTTTCTGGTCCTCTTGTGAATTTACAGTATTTCACCTTGTTGGCTTAATAAGAATCACATTAAAGACATTATTGTCTGTTTAATGTACAGTTTTATAGCTGTATTTTTGCATGACATTCAGCTTTTCATGTATGTTGTATTATAATGGACATATTTGTTTTAAACTCTTACCTTCTCTGTACTCATATTCTATTTATTTTCATTTTTCTGTATATGTTTCTGTTCTTGGCTGGAGCAAAAGTAAATTTCCCTCTGATCAGTAAAGTATTTGTGATTGTAATCAGTGTGTGTGTACAGGATTCTGGTGAATAAAGAAAAAAAATAAAGCTGAAAAATCCACATAAGTTTATTCTGTAAAAACTGTAAAGGGCACAAAGCTTTGAATCATCTCCACATGAAATCCTTAACATGAGGAAAACATATGAAGCAAATTTACAGATGAAATGGATCAATAAATACGCACATTTGCAACATTTGTAACATGTTCAACGACATGAGCCAGTCTGTAAACCACTCACTCTCCCACACCAAAGTCCATAGAGAAAATCAGTGATTTTAGCTCACAGGGACACAGGAGCTGCTGGTCTACTGCTGCCTCGTGTGGTCACTTTGTGTCACTGACGTAAATCTGAACAAAGGATTTCAAACACTGAAGTGACAAAATAAGACATTTGAACTTAGTGATGGAGGCAACAGTGGATCGACAACTCCTGTGTCCCTGTGAGCTAAAATCACTGATTTTCTCTATGGACTTTGGTGTGGGAGAGTGAGTGGTTTACAAACTTCTGTTTAACAGTGAGAACATGTTAAAATGTGAACATGTTATCATAGACTTAAGCTGACGTGGGTTTTATTACACGAGTCTTTTGTTAAATAGGTAAATTCAGCCATGTTTTTACTGAGCCTGGTTGCAGATGTAGGGGGCGCTCATGTGTGAGGCAGTGACTTTATGAGTCCCCCTCACAGCCACACTTCAAAACACCCAAACTGTCCCTTGAGGTCCTACTTTAAACAGTTGTCCTCACATGTCTTCCGTCCTTCCGTCCGCTCTCATCGGTTTGAGCTCCTGTTGAATCGTTGACTGAGTTCCGGACGAAGACGCCGTGGTCTCCACGTCAGCGCCCTGACCGCAGCGAAGGGGGCGGGGCAGCGAGCTGCAGAGAGCCTTTCGAAACATGGAGCTGGAGAAGACGTAGACGATGGGGTCCAGAGCTGAGTTCAGGAAGTTCAGCCCCAGAGAGACAATGGTGAGCTGGGTGAAGGTGTAGAAGGCGGAGCAGTCCCAGGGGCGGTACGAGCGGACGGCCCACACCCCGATGGTGGTCACGGTGGTGGGCATGAAGCAGACCATGAACACCGCCACGATGGCGGCACACACTCGCATCGCCTTGCGGACTTTGTCGGGTTTTCCCATCTGCCGTTCCTTCAGGAAGGTGGAGATCCTGATGGAGCAGAACATGAGCATGACCAGCGGGATGATGAACTCCAGCACCGTCAGGACCCGGTGCATGCTCACCAGGATGATGATGGCGCGGGACGCCTCTTTGTAGGACGTGAAGAAGAAGCACTGGGTTCTGTTGCCGCTGCCTTTGATGTGACTGTAGGCCAACATGGGCAGACGAGGACTGATGACCAGCAGCCACACCAACAGAGCCACGCCCACGGCCTGACGCCTGCTCAGGCGGTTGAAGCGGTGGTGAGGGTGGACCACCTGGAACCACAGCACACTCTTTCACAACACTGATGATACATGAACTTAAACGGGGCGAAGGTCAGCTCGCTCACAGCCTGAGCAGGCCTGCATCAGCTGGACCCACATGATGGAACACCCGATTCTGGGTTCACGCCACAAAAAGAACGACAACATTCTACATGAAAATGTGGAGTTCAGAACCTTACACTTCAGGGTTCAAGACTCTCTTTCAACCCTGTTTCTCATTTTTACCACGTTCCTCTTGGAACTGAGTCACTAACGGAGCTTTTTCACTATATAGTTCTAACTCGGCTCGGCTCAAGTACCTGGTACCCGGTTCGTCGTCACTGGAAGAGTCACGACCGCGACGTCTGACACAAGAATCAAATCAGAACCGAATCAGAACATAATGTGATACATCATCACATCGGCAGATGTGACATGTTTTTACTGTAGATTCAAAATGTTGTCATGACGACAACATGGTGGTGGACCAGTTCATGGTCCAACGTTAGTTTCATGACGGTAACTTGAGATTGTGTGGATTAGGTTAATCTGGGAAAAACATCTGTTTCAGATGTGCACATGAAAAAGAGTTTTCCCTCGTGCTTCACTGTTCGTTCACCTGAACATGAACAAGATCTGGACGTTCTCCTGCTACATGTGAATATGTGGAAACATTCAGGTGAGGAATGAAGTGACTTTACAAACCACTGATACATAAATATATATATATATGTATGTATATATACAGTCTATATATATAATGTTTCTGTTTCTTTACATTTGTCTTATCTGGTTCCAAATAAGAAAATAAATATCATGTTTCTCGTCGTATCATCACAACATCATCTGCATAAAAACACACCAGGAACCACCATGTTCTCCTGACTCGGTGACAAACCTTCTCACCTTAAAGTATCGGTAAATTGCCACCACGGTCATGAGTGCGATGCTGGCCGAGCGGTTGGAAAACATCAGGAACAGGTTGATCCGGCACAAGCCGTCTCCAAACACCCAGTGGCCCCTGAGCAAGGCATCGATCCTCAGAGGGAGACTGACCAGGGCCAGGAAGTCTGCGATGACCAGGTTGAAGAGAAACAGGTTGTTTGTGTTCCAGGTCTTCAGTTTGAAGCAGAAGATCCACAGAGCCACGATGTTACCCAGAAGCCCCAGCACCACGTCGATGGTGAGCACCGGCGGCAGAATCAGACCCTCCAGCTGAATACCCACCGGTGGGCAGCCACCAGAACCAGAACCAGAACCAGTGGAATTATTAAACATCTTGTCAAAGAAACAAGGTGTATAATCTCAGGTGTGAGTCTGATGGTTAATGAAAATGAGGAAGAGAAGAAAACGGTTTGAAGCAGCAAACAAAGTTTCAAGTTCCAGGATGTTTGTTACTTCCTTCTTTTCTTCTTCTTCCTTTTTATTCTGAGGGAGAAGGAGGAGAGAGAGACATTATGAACGTACACCTTCAGTCACATCTGACAATTCACTAGTTTCATTTACAGTATTTCTCTTAATAAGCAAAACGTAAAAATGTACCTTTACCTTCACTAATCAAACATAATTATATTTAAATATATTTTCTCTCTAAACGAATGGAAAATGATAGTAACTACCTAATAATGATAAGAAAATAAAGAAATCCTCACTCACCAGTCAGATGTTTGAGAGAGTCTCATTCATTCATTCATTCATTCATTCATTCATTCATTCATTCATTGGTTCACTCACAGTTGGAGGGAGGAATGAGGGGATGTTTGACCTTTGCTCCTCTATTTATGTCTTCAACAGACGGAAGTTCCTGTTCGTTGACACGTGAACAACCATGACGTCGAAAATCAAAAAAAGAACAAAAGTCCAGTCAATTTCTCAACATATTTCACAACAAGTTCATGTGATATATTTAGATTAAAAAGCACACATTCACTTTTCATCACTAAAGATAAAACCGAAAATAGAAATCCAGCTTTGAAAAAAGAATTATTTTAAAACCTTGAAAAGCAAAACTCTTTTATGTTTAACTTGAGCAGAAGTGAGTGAGGCCTCAAAACACTGGGCCATAAAACTAAACCAAATCCAAAGGACAAAAAAAATAACCCCCATCAAAGAAATGACCCCACATAGATTCACATGTTAGAAATTTAATAGAAAAGCTGGACCAAAGTGTTATTTTACTACCACGTGTTTACAAAGATATTCATCTACTGCACAAAAACTCTCATCATTTCTCTTCATTTAGTGAAGAAAAGAAACATTTGATCAAAAATGAAAAGAGGCTCCATAAAAAAAGATCATCACAGAGCGGAAAGATATAAACAGATGCTGAGATGTTTTTTTGACACCCCTCAGAACGGGTCAGAACCGGTCAGAACCCATCATGGCTCCCGGCTCAGATCAGGTTCAGATCATTTTGTTTTTTGAATCATAAAGTCCTGTGGGTCATAAAACAGACAGAGGAAAGAAAATACTCATTTTCCTAAACAGTTATGATGTGAATAAAACAATAATATCAAGAAAAATTCTAATCCGTTAGTTTGTCATTATATTGTGTCTTCCTTTGCATATTATTTATTTAATTGATTTAGTTTTTCGGATTATTTTGATTTTGTTTCCCAACATCTGTAAGAAATGTTGCAGAAAAAGAGGTTATGATTTCATGTTTATCTCTGCACATGTTGTTTTCATACAACAATACAATATTTCTAACATGTTGGTCGTCATGTGTTCATCATCAAAACCATCCCAAATATTCCAATGTAATAAACAAAGGTTTCACTTACGATGTGAAGAATCTGATGAGGAGGAGTGAAGAAGCCTCGAGGACGAGAAGAGATTCAGTTGTTTACAGTTGAAAACTGAAGATACTGAACATTATGACATGAAGAAAGTGAAGAAAACCTCAAGAACCTGCAGGTTGTTATAGTTCGGACATCATTTCTACACAAGAAACTGTCATTTGTCACTAACAAGAGACAGAGATTTTTCCAACAGTGAAAAGCAGCTCAGCAGAGAAGAGTGGAACCTAAAAAATGTTGTTTATTGAGTCATAATGTTGCGTAAAACACAGAGTTACCACAGAACAGGATGTTTAACACACTCACCGACGAGTCATGACCCCATTAACCCAATCACGTCCCGGTGAACGAGGCTTTTTTTTAGCTTCCTGTCACTTTCACATGTTTCACAGAACAAACTGTGACTGAGGGTGAGGATGATGAGGATGAGGATGATGATGAGGATGATGAACGACAGAGAACAAGTGCGTGAAAAAACAGGGAAGTTTGGAAATCAGAGAGTTAACGTTGGTGATGAATCATCCGTGTGTTATTTTCCACAGTGGAAAGAAAATAACACACACACCTGCCTCTACTGTGTCTGTGTGCGCTTGACTGTTAAAAACTGGAACTGTAAACAAACAAAACAAACAAACAAACAAACAAACAAACAAACCAAACAAAGAACAAATAAACAAACAAACAAAGAGAACAAACAAAGAGAACAAACAAACAAACCAAACAAAACAAACAAAGAGAACAAACAAACAAACCAAACAAAACAAACAAACAAACAAACAAACAAACAAAGAACAAATAAACAAACAAACAAAGAGAACAAAGAGAACACACAAACAAACCAAACAAAACAAACAAAGAGAACAAACAAACAAAACAAAGAGAACAAAACAAACAAACAAACAAACAAACAAACCAAACAAAGAGAACAAACAAACCAAACAAATAGAACAAACCAAACAAACAAACAAACAAACAAAACAAACAAACAAACCAAACAAAACAAACAAAGAGAACAAACAAACAAACCAAACAAAACAAACAAACAAACAAACAAACAAACAAAACAAACAAAACAAACAAAGAACAAATAAACAAACAAACCAAACAAAACAAACAAAGAGAACAAAACAAACAAACAAAACAAAGAGAACAAAACAAACAAACAAACCAAACAAAGAACAAATAAACAAACAAACAAAGAGAACAAACAAAGAGAACAAACAAACCAAACAAAACAAACAAACAAACAAACAAACAAACAAACAAAACAAACAAACAAACCAAACAAAACAAACAAAGAGAACAAACAAAGAGAACAAAACAAACAAACAAAACAAAGAGAACAAAACAAACAAACAAACAAACAAACAAACCAAAGAGAACAAACAAACCAAACAAATAGAACAAACAAACAAACAAACAAACAAAACAAACAAACCAAACAAAGAACAAATAAACAAACCAAACAAACAAAGAGAACAAACAAAGAGAACAAACAAAACAAAGAGAACAAACAAAACAAACAAACAAAACAAAGTAAACAAACAAACAAAGGTATAAAACAGGACAAATCCTGCATGTTAGCGTCATATTCATCACATTCATGACGCTGTTGCTTTAGTTTCCTGTTCACATAAACTGAATGAGATTATGGATGAACTGATGATAAAACATCAGCAACTGACATGTTTCTGTGTCTCATGTCATTTCAGATTAATAATCTGAGCTGAGTCACTTTACACCAGAGAGACAAAGATAAACTCTGTGTGTCTGATCTGACCCAAACATGGAGATTAAGAGCTGACATTCATCTACACAGATTAAGACTTCCTCTTCTCACATATCAATACCCATCCTTGGTAGATTAAGGCCAGTCCAGGTAGATTTAATCTGTCAAGGTTAATTAAAACTAATTCAACTTGTTAAAAAAAAGGCAGGATTTTGTCCTCATAGATCAATATTAATCCATGTAGATTTAAGGATTACGGATGAGGACAAGTGGATTAGACAACAACTCATCTACATTCCAGACTTGCTCACATAGTCTAAAGTGGGACAGATTAAGCTCCATCTCAGTAGATTTGACCCGTCCAGGTTTATCAAGAGTAATTCAAGTGGTTTAAAAATCGATCCAGGTAGATTAGGGCCCATTTAGGTCGTTTAAAAGGTGTCCACACAGATTAATTCTTCTAGATTAAGACTTGCCCACATAGTTTAAAGTTTGCCTGGTGAGATTAAGATCCATCCAAATAGATTAAGAACTGCTGGGGTAGATTAGGAGCAGTCTGGTTCAGACTGAGGACGTGACAGTAAACAAGAAACAAACTAGTCTTAAAACCTGGATTAAATCCAACACTTCACTGAGGAAAAACACGACCTGTGACTTTAACACGTCTTCACCCTCGTCTTCTTCTACATCGTCATTTCCAGCAGGATGACCGGTGCAACACTGCCCCCTGCAGCTCAAACTTCTCCACCACAGTTTGAATCGAGCCGAAACGACATGAAAACATGATGCAAATTTTTATTTCATTTTTCACCCTTTCATTTGTCAGATTTTTAAGATACAGAAACAATTCAAAAAGTGTCTCGTGATACAAAGTCTGTGAGTCCAGCAGCAGCAGCAACAGCAGCAGCAACAACAGCAGCAGCAACAGCAGCAACAGCAGCAGCAACAGCAGCAGCAGCAACAGCAGCAACAGCAGCAGCAACAGCAGCAGCTTATCAATATACAAACATTCAGCTACTGTAATGAGAGGCTTATATTTACATCTGTTACAGCAGCAAACACACACACACACACACATGCACACACACACACATGAACACGCACACGCACGCACGCACGCACGCACACACGCACGCACGCACGCACGCACACGCACACACACACACACGCATCAATATACAAACATTCAGCTACTGTAATGAGAGGCTTATATTTACATCTGTTACAGCAGCAAACACACACACACACACACATGCACACACACACACATGAACACGCACACGCACGCACGCACGCACACACGCACGCACACACACGCACACACACACACACGCGCACACACGCACACACACACCTGAGCTACACACACACACACACACACACACACACACACACACACACCTGAGCTACACACACACACACACACACACACACACACGCACACACACGCACACACACACACACGCGGCCCGGGTTCAGCTGGGAGACGTGAAGAATCTCCTGCAGGGTTCAACTCGACCACTGTGGCGACAAAATTCAAACAATGCAGTTAGAAAAGTGGAAAAATGGAGGTTAAATCACGTTTGCACTAACAGTTGAACAGGGAGGATATTTCTATGATGGATGAGCTGTTTATCCTCATCATGTTTCTCTAAAACAACATAGGAGTGACCGGTGGATGTGGACGTCTTACGTGTTGGTCACCGCGTTTCCCATGTTCCTGATTCTTCCTCTCACTGATCCCCTGCTCACATTTTTGTAATAACTGTTCAACTCCGGTGACGTCAGAGGCTGGAACAAGCGGCCT
This sequence comes from Brachirus orientalis, assembly GCA_016785285.1. Classification (NCBI taxonomy): domain Eukaryota; kingdom Metazoa; phylum Chordata; class Actinopteri; order Pleuronectiformes; family Soleidae; genus Brachirus; species Brachirus orientalis. The sequence goes on along the minus strand of JAFBJR010001468.1, from coordinate 11,058 downwards.
GAAAATAATAAAAATGAAAACCAAACAAAGTCATGGACAGACGTTCGATTGTCTTCTGTTGTTTCTCAAAGTAAGCGCAGATGTTTCTTCACAGTGAGCGAACTGTGGTTCCACCATCACGCAGGAACGCACCGTGTCCATCGTCCTGTCCACGCGTCTTACTGGTGGAGGACGACGTCTGCTCTGGACGAACAGCGAGGACACGTCTCCAGTAGTCCTCGGGGAGAGACAGCAGTCGACAAATCACCTGAGGAGACAAAAATAAAGACGCTTTTGAGTCACGGATGTTTGGTTGGTTAAGAAGAAACAGTCACAGAACAGACTGCAGCTAAAGTTAGGACTTTTAAGTGGAATTAAAGAAAAACTAATTCAAATCACTAAAAAAATCCACTACATTAACAAGGTGAAAGTAGAATTCATATGTCAAAACATCTGTATAAACAATAATCCGGTTAACTCTGTCTAAATGTCTTCATTTGGTCTAATTTATAAAGATTTAACATGTTTAAAATGATGCTTTGAAAAAAGTAAAAGTTTAAGTTGTGATTCTTTGTCATGTTAAAAAAGTGACATGTAAAATACACACATCATCACAGGTCAACTGAGCCTGACCTCTGACCTTTGGCTGAGTGTTTGTGTCTCTCATGATGGTGGTTGGTGACGGTTCAGACATTCCATGTCCCACAATAGTTGGTCCAAACACCCGGGCCAAATTATTCTGGTCCATCTGGCACCGAGGACTCTTCATTACTCTGAGGACAAATTATAAAATCAACAGCTTCCGTTTTCACATTCATTTACAAGAATAAAGTGAGGATTTGTTTCTGTTAGACAGACTTTTCCAACAGGAAAGTGAAGTTTGTAAACCACTCACTCTCCCACACCAAAGTCCATAGAGAAAATCAGTGATTTTAGCTCAGTGATTGTCCACGTCTGTGCTTGTGTCTCTGCAGAGTGATTGTCCACGTCTGTGCTTGTGTCTCTGCAGAGTGATTGTCCACGTCTGTGCTTGTGTCTCTGCAGAGTGATTGTCCACGTCTGTGCTTGTGTCTCTGCAGAGTGATTGTCCACGTCTGTGCTTGTGTCTCTGCAGAGTGATTGTCCACGTCTGTGCTTGTGTCTCTGCAGAGTGATTGTCCACGTCTGTGCTTGTGTCTCTGCAGAGTGATTGTCCACGTCTGTGCTTGTGTCTCTGCAGAGTGATTGTCCACGTCTGTGCTTGTGTCTCTGCAGAGTGATTGTCCACGTCTGTGCTTGTGTCTCTGCAGAGTGATTGTCCACGTCTGTCCTGTGTCTCTGCAGAGTGATTGTCCACGTCTGTGCTTGTGTCTCTGCAGAGTGATTGTCCACGTCTGTGCTTGTGTCTCTGCAGAGTGATTGTCCACGTCTGTGCTTGTGTCTCTGCAGAGTGATTGTCCACGTCTGTGCTTGTGTCTCTGCAGAGTGATTGTCCACGTCTGTGCTTGTGTCTCTGCAGAGTGATTGTCCACGTCTGTGCTTGTGTCTCTGCAGAGTGATTGTCCACGTCTGTGCTTGTGTCTCTGCAGAGTGATTGTCCACGTCTGTGCTTGTGTCTCTGCAGAGTGATTGTCCACGTCTGTGCTTGTGTCTCTGCAGAGTGATTGTCCACGTCTGTGCTTGTGTCTCTGCAGAGTGATTGTCCACGTCTGTGCTTGTGTCTCTGCAGAGTGATTGTCCACGTCTGTGCTTGTGTCTCTGCAGAGTGATTGTCCACGTCTGTGCTTGTGTCTCTGCAGAGTGATTGTCCACGTCTGTGCTTGTGTCTCTGCAGAGTGATTGTCCACGGTCTGTCCTGTGTCTCTGCAGAGTGATTGTCCACGTCTGTGCTTGTGTCTCTGCAGAGTGATTGTCCACGTCTGTGCTTGTGTCTCTGCAGAGTCATTGTCCACGTCTGTGCTTGTGTCTCTGCAGAGTGATTGTCCACGTCTGTGCTTGTGTCTCTGCAGAGTGATTGGCCCACGTCTGTGCTTGTGTCTCTGCAGAGTGATTGTCCACGTCTGTCCTGTGTCTCTGCAGAGTGATTGTCCACATCTGTGCTTGTGTCTCTGCAGAGTGATTGTCCATGTCTGTGCTTGTGTCTCTGCAGAGTGATTGTCCACGTCTGTCCTGTGTCTCTGCAGAGTGATTGTCCACGTCTGTGCTTGTGTCTCTGCAGAGTGATTGTCCACGTCTGTCCTTGTGTCTCTGCAGAGTGATTGTCCACGTCTGTGCTTGTGTCTCTGTCGTTGGTTTCCAGGTGAAATGTCTTACTTGTGTAAGTGCAGCATGAGAAAGGCCAGAGTGTCTCTGTTGGGTTCGGGCAGCTCAGCGATGGCCTGGAAGACGACGGCTGAGCTGTTGTCTTCATCAGGAAGTTCTGAAACAGTGAAAACAGTGAGGAGCTGATCGACTTTAATGATGAGTCACATTTAAAAGGAAAGATTCACCAAAGCAAAATAATAATGATAATTAAAATTCATTTTCTTTTTTGTGTAAAAGCCTTTCAATATCTTATATTTATATTCACAACTGAAATAATTGAGCTAAAATCAAACACCTGCTTCATCATTAGTTACATTTACAGACTTTACAATTAACGTTTCTAATAAAGGAGTTTTTTAAAGGCTTGCTGTTTTTGTCTAATTCTAATTATTTATACATTAATCATATTTTAGTACATGTATATGGTAAAGGTCAGATTTCACATCAGTGACAAAACAGAGACAGAAACAGGAGTTTTATCAAATCTTCCTGTTCTTCTTCTTCACATATTTATCTTAATTTTTCTTTTCTTCACTTTTATAACATCAGCGTGAGAATTCATCTCCAAGTTGTTGAGTTACATTTACGTCGCATGTAGAGTTAATATTTCTAAGAAGGTTCGTTCATTTAAAGCTGGGTGGCTGGTACCAGTGTAGGTTTGAACTGTTGATAAATGTGGCGTTCATGTGGCGTTCATGTTGCCATGGATACCTGACGCCTCCATGAACGTCCTGTGCAGCCTGAAGGTGATGAGCGGCTCCTTGAGCTTCCTCAGGAAGTCCTTCAACAGTCCACAGACGACGTGGACGTCGGACACTTTACTCAACATGAGCGGAGTTTTTCCCTGAAGGAAACGATCTCTGAGCTCCTTCACCAGACGCTCGCCGCCGGGGACACGGTACAGTCCTCGCTGAAGACGGAGACAAAGACAGACAGAGACAACCTGTGCTTCTTTAGAAGATAAGATTTAAAGTCTGGATTAACACGTTACAGCCTGTGTAACATACTGTTATAAACATTTAATAACAGTTAATGAATGTTATAACCAACAAATGTATTTATGTTATTCACATGAACATTTACAGTTGATTTATTTTAAAAAGGGTCAATAAAGCTACTGTTAATGTCATTAATAAACACTGTAAATGCCTTTCTTTAGTTAACATTAAAGTTAACAATGATAATAAGGCATTATTGCTACAAACTTTACATTTATTAACTGGTCTTTGCGATCTGTCTGGTTAACTAAGATTAACAGTTAATAAATGCTTAATTATCATTAAGTGATGTTTATTCTGTACTTCCATAAAAAGTTAACAGTAGCTTTATAAATATTCATTATTCTGAATATTAAATGTTCGGGAAGTACTTACTACAGCATTGACTGATTTATTGTAAAATACTAACAAATGTACTTTTTAATGAATATTAATATGTAGATTTATATGAATATTCACCAAAGTAACTAAAGCTTCAGCTACATCCATGTTCATTATTATTAATAATAATAATAATAAATCTGTATTAAATGAGGATTAGGTTAATTGGACACTCTAAATTGCCCATAGGTGTGAATGTGAGAGTGAATGGTTGTCTGTCTCTATGTGGCCCTGTGATGGACTGTGACCTGTCCAGGGTGTGACCCCGCCTCTCGCCCTATGTCAGCTGGAGTTAGGCACCAGTGCCCCCCGCGACCCCTAGTGGATAAAGCGGTAGAAAATGAGTGAGTGAGTGTATTAAATGAACTAAAGGCTCCAGGTGAGAATTTAAAAGTCCATGTGAAATGATTGAGCTCCACTAGATGTCGCAGTTGAGTCAACACAGTGATGAAAACATGAAAACAGTGATATCAGAGGAGATTCTTCGTAGATTTGTCCGTCACCTCGTCCAGGCCCCGCCTCTCGATCTCACTCACACACTCTACGATCAGGCGAGGGACTCGTGGATGAGTGGGCGGAGCAAAACTCTCCAGTAAGTCCTGACAGGAAACAAACGTGTGCGTGTGTAAGTTGGTTTATGTAAATTAGTTACTGTTATTTACAGGTTATCACTTAAATGACTTAAAAGAATCCTGGGGGAGTGGATAAGCCACGCCCCCTCACAGATTAAGCCACGCCCCCTGCGGTTTGGCACATGCGGTACAAACATGGACCTGTGGTGCCGTGTGCGTGGTACGTCCTGCTGCAGCGGCCGAGCAGCTGCCGACGAAGGCGTGTTTACACTCGGGGTGAGCGACCACGCGGCAGCTCCGACACTTCACCGCCATCTTCCCAAACCGGATCCTCTTCCCGCACGGCAAACACGTCTCCGGCCGGATCACCTGTCGGAAATCAGATAAAGAATGACGTCACAGCTCGTCTTGGCATTCGTCACATTTCACGTTTGTTTACCGTTTTGGACAGAAACACGTGTTTGGGGTTTTTCTCGACTCTGCAGGTGAGAACGGGTCGAACCACAACACCGGGCTCCGTCGTCGTGGTTTCAGATTCAGGCTCCGCCATCGTCTCGTCGCCGGGAAACCACACGGACGTTTGGTCTGAGAAACAACAAACACCACGACTTCATCAGGTCGTCACGGTAACGGCAGCCACACAGTAAACAGCTGTGACGTCAGCTGACATGTCAGCGTCACGTGTGTCAGCAGTTGACGTTAGTTAGTTAACCTCACCGGCTCCGCCCACTGACACCGCACACTCCTGAGTGAACGTACGCGCTGGATTCTCTGTCGTCTCCTGAGTGATTCCCAGAACCATGTGGATCGGACCAGAATCTGGAGTCGTCACTGACGCCTTCACCACCGTCTCCCCCTCCTGAGTCCAGACACACACACACACACACACACACTAGTTTCCATGACAACAGAGGACATTACATTGACTTCCATTACAAGGAAACACAGCATCTAAACAGACATCCCGATGTTGTCTGTGAGAGGATCGGCAGCCAATGTGATGCCTCTAACTCCAGCTTCTACTCCTATCTGTTATATACGTTCAGCCCTTGCCTCTTTAGGTTCCTGGGGCCACCTGTGTACACTCCCAGGTCAATAGTGAGCCTAAAGGCATAGCTAATCGTTAACCTTCAGGTTCAACCAGATATCCCTCATGTCCTTGAACTCAAAACAACAGCTCGTTACCATCTGGTTGCATCTGGTCATGGAATGTCAGATACCTCAACAGCAACAAACAACAACAACGTCCAAGTGTCACAACAACAACAACAACAACGTCCAAGTGTCACAACAACAACAACAACAACGTCCAAGTGTCACAACAACAACATCTGAGTGTCACAACACCAACGTCCAAGTGACACAACAAACAACAACAACATCCAAGTGTCACAACAACAACGTCCAAGTGTCACAACAACAACATCTGAGTGTCACAACACCAACATCTGAGTGTCACAACACCAACGTCCAAGTGACACAACAAACAACAACAACATCTGAGTGTCACAACACCAACGTCCAAGTGACACAACAAACAACAACAACATCCAAGTGTCACAACAACAACGTCCAAGTGTCACAACACCAACGTCCAAGTGACACAACAAACAACAAACAACAATGTCAGAGTGGGTAAACGTCAAAAACCAAAGCATGCTAACGTGCTAACACGCTCACCCTTCTCTCTCTGGCTCGAGATCGTAGAGGTTTGATCACAGTCGTGTCCAAATCCTGAAACATAAACACATTGTGTCACATTACAACAACAATAAAAGTGTTCAGATGTTTTATTTACAATAAACATTTTTATTATCTGGTCCTGAGTTTGTCTCATTCAAATAAAATCTTGATTTTCTTTAAAAGTTCCAGAATAAAACTGGTCCTTAAACGCATCATCATGTTCGTACCACGTCGTCTTCAGTGCGATCGTAGCTGATGTCGGAGTGAGAGAGAAACGATGACTCATCGATTACTGACAACCTGAGGAGATGAACACATGAAAGTGTCTTCTTTACTCAGGTCACACATTCACTGCATTCACTACATTCACTCACGCGTTCACTACATTCACTCACACGTTCACTACATTCACAACATTCACTCACGCGTTCACTACATTCACTCACACGTTCACTAGATTCACAACATTCACTCACGCGTTCACTACATTCACTCACACGTTCGCTACATTCACAACATTCACTCACGCGTTCACTACATTCACTCACACGTTCACTAGATTCACAGCATTCACTCATACGTTCACTACATACATTCACACGTTCACTACATTCACTCACACACTCACTACATTCACACGTTCACTACATTCACTACATTCACACGTTCTCACTGCATTCAGTCACATGTTCACTACATTCACTAGATTCACAACATTCACTCATATGTTCACTACATACATTCACACGTTCACTCACATGTTGACTCACACATTCATAAGAGTCATTCAAACATTCTTCACCTGGTTCACTTTGGTCTATAAACAAAGGTGACACCATGTGGTCAACGCTGAGAACTACATGAACCATTCACTTCATTTTATAACTCTAATGTCTTTTATGTTTTTACTTTGAACTAACTTCAAAGTTTCCAGTAAATTTTCATAAAAACTAACTTAAACTTGAAGAATTTTAATTATTTTATTTGAACTTTGATGTTTGTTTTTGTTGTTGCTGTTGTTGCTGTGTTGTTGCTGTGTTTTTGTTGTTGCTGTTGTTGCTGTGTTGTTGCTGCTGTGTTGTTGTTGCTGTTGTTGCTGTGTTGTTGTTGTTGCTGCTGTTGTTGCTGTGTTGTTGTTGTTGTTGTTGCTGCTGTTGTTGCTGCTGTGTTGTTGTTGTTGTTGCTGCTGTTGTTGCTGTGTTGTTGCTGTGTTGTTGTTGTTGCTGTTGTTGTTGCTGTGTTGTTGTTGTTGTTGTTGCTGCTGTTGTTGCTGCTGTGTTGTTGTTGCTGCTGTTGTTGCTGCTGTGTTGTTGTGGTGTTGTTGCTGTGTTGTTGCTGTGTTGTTGTTGTTGCTGTTGTTGTTGCTGTGTTGTTGCTGTGTTGTTGTTGTTGTTGTTGTTGCTGTGTTGTTGTTGTTGTTGTTGCTGCTGTTGTTGCTGTGTTGTTGTTGTTGTTGTTGCTGCTGTGTTGTTGTTGTTGCTGTTGTTGTTGCTGCTGTGTTGTTGCTGCTGTGTTGTTGTTGTTGTTGCTGCTGTGTTGTTGTTGTTGCTGCTGTTGTTGCTGTGTTGTTGTTGTTGTTGTTGCTGCTGTGTTGTTGTTGTTGCTGTTGTTGTTGCTGCTGTTGTTGCTGCTGTGTTGTTGTTGTTGCTGTTGTTGTTGCTGCTGTTGTTGCTGCTGTGTTGTTGTTGTTGCTGTTGTTGTTGCTGCTGTGTTGTTGCTGCTGTGTTGTTGTTGTTGTGTTGTTGTTGCTGCTGTGTTGTTGTTGTTGCTGTGTTGTTGTTGTTGCTGTGTTGTTGTTGTGTTGTTGCTGTTGCTGTGTTGTTGTTGTTGCTGTGTTGCTGCTGTGTTGTTGCTGTTGCTGTGTTGTTGTTGTGTTGTTGTTGTGTTGTTGTTGTGTTGTTGTTGTGTTGTTGTTGTGTTGTTGTTGTTGCTGTGTTGTTGTTGTTGCTGTGTTGCTGCTGTGTTGTTGTTGTGTTGTTGTTGCTGCTGTGTTGTTGTTGTGTTGTTGCTGTGTTGTTGTTGTGTTGTTGTTGTTGCTGTGCTGCTGCTGTGTTGTTGTTGTGTTGTTGTTGTTGCTGTGTTGTTGGCAGCAGTAGACCAGCAGTGACACAAAGTGACCACACGAGGCAGCAGTAGACCAGCAGTGACACAAAGTGACCACACGAGGCAGCAGTAGACCAGCAGTGACACAAAGTGACCACACGAGGCAGCAGTAGACCAGCAGTGACACAAAGTGACCACACGAGGCAGCAGTAGACCAGCAGTGACACAAAGTGACCACACGAGGCAGCAGTAGACCAGCAGTGACACAAAGTGACCACACGAGGCAGCAGTAGACCAGCAGTGACACAAAGTGACCACACGAGGCAGCAGTAGACCAGCAGTGACACAAAGTGACCACACGAGGCAGCAGTAGACCAGCAGTGACACAAAGTGACCACACGAGGCAGCAGTAGACCAGCAGTGACACAAAGTGACCACACGAGGCAGCAGTAGACCAGCAGTGACACAAAGTGACCACACGAGGCAGCAGTAGACCAGCAGTGACACAAAGTGACCACACGAGGCAGCAGTAGACCAGCAGTGACACAAAGTGACCACACGAGGCAGCAGTAGACCAGCAGTGACACAAAGTGACCACACGAGGCAGCAGTGGACCAGCAGCTCCTGTGTCCCTGTGAGCTAAAATCACTGATTTTCTCTATGGACTTTGGTGTGGGAGAGTGAGTGGTTTACAAACTTGAACGTGAACATGTTCGTGAACATGTTCTGAAGACATCATAGGACACGTGTGTGCATGTGTGTTCTGACCCAGCTCTGTGCTCAGAGCGTTTTCCTCCATGCTGATTCTCTGCAGACAAAGAGCGAGCAGCTCCTCCACAATGACACGAGATTCTCCCATCACTGCTGCCTCTGACATCACAGTGACGACATCAATCAATCAATCAATCAATCAATCAATCAATCAAACAAACATGTAAAAACAGGATTAGTGCGTAAAACATTGATTAAAATATAAGTACAGGAATAACAGACTAAGATAGAAAATAAATCCATTAAATAAATTACCTAAAGAAATCTGAGAACAAATAAAAAACAGACAGAAGCAAATTTTAATTATGTTAAACACCTTAAAATAAAATTAAATATAAATAAAGGGACAAGTAATTGATGCTGATTTCACTATTCTAACATTGAAATTCATCCCTTCATTTATATTTATATTAAAATCATATTAGTCTCTCATCATTCTGTCAACGAACTTATCGATCATGTGATTGATGACAAAACAGCTATTTATCACGTGACTCATAGGTGGAAACAGGTTGTTTTATCAACAAACAAACAAACAAACAAACTTACTGTCGGTCACGTGTCCTCATACAGCGACAGAGTCAAACGCTCGTGCAGCTGTGACTCTGCTCATCAGCTGCGTCAGTGGTGACGTCATCACGGCTTCTTCGCTCTCGGGACTCGCCGTTTGTAGGTGTTTGGGCGCCACCTTCAGGTGAGCCACGGGCCGACATCCTAAAGAAATACATTTTGGATTTCAGTTTTGTAAATAAACCTCAGATTATTGGAAACTGTTTGAAGAATTTTTTTTGTTTAAATGTTGCAAAAGGGTGTGGCTAGTGAATTTTTTTTTTAAAGTTTTTAGATACAATAAGAGACACTGACGGATTTTTCTTATGACTTATTGTATAAATATTTAGCTTTAACACTTTTCCACTGCACAGTTCCAGCTCAGCTTTTCCGTTTGCAGTAGTACCTGGTCCTTTTTCTAGTCCCTCTCCCTCTCTGATACTAACATGTGACGTGGACAGACTGCCGGCCTCTGATTGGTCAGAGAGCGTCGTCACTGGAAGAGTCACGAGCGCGAACAATGTTGAACTGTAGATGAGTTAAAAAGAGTTGAAAATAATCCTGAAAACATGCGTTAATCTTCAACATTTAACAAGGACATTTGTAAAATGTCCATATTTAACAGAGGAGTCTGGTGTATTTAGCGACAGCACTGCTGAAAGACGGAGATGGTGAGCCCAATCACAAGCCGTTCAGCCGTATTTCACTTCAGCGACTGTGTCAGACGGAGTCAGGAAGTACTGAACCATTCAGTGAACTCATCTGTTTAGAAAAGTGAGGGAAAAGAAAACTACTGCTTCGACCGTCACTAGCAGTAACAGGAAGTAGCGCCGCAATTAATTTCAAGCTTTTTCTTGATAAAAAAGTGAAAAAACTATGATTCAACAGAAAAACAAACAGGAATGTCTCTGCTCAGTTTTTCCTTCACACTTTATTCATGCAGCTTTCATCACAATTACAGGAACAACACGTGTCTGTTTACACACACACACACACACACACACACACACTGCTGCGTCATGATGTTTTCACGTTTAACAGCGTGAACGCTCTGGTCGTCTGGTGACGATCACTCCACACAGTGAGGGTTTCTAAAGATGCGGAGAGTGTGAACAGCTTCAGTTGAGGTCACTCCATCAACTGGGACATGGAACTCTCATGTCGTTACCATAGCAACAACCTGACGACAACATGGCAGCCATGAGCGGCTGCTGAAGACGCTAACACTGCGAGATAGAAAACATACAAAATGAAGTTTTGCTACAAAACAAACACACTGATCAAGTCACACACATGTGTGTGCGTGTGTGTCAGGTTAATTAGCACCATTTAGATTGACATTAATGTCGATCAATAAATGAAAAGTGACAGATTAATACATTATTATTTACATGCTGACACTGAACGCACCATGACAACAGTTTGAAGAAAACAGGAAGTTATTATCAAACACACACACACACACAGTTGTTTTGTTGACAGGGTTTTTCTGATGAAAGGTCAGGGGTTAACACATGTAAAGGAAGCAGGAGGTCAAAGGTTACAATCCTCATTATACTATGACTATAACTACTATTACTGTTAGTTACTGCTACTGTTCCTGCTGAGAGACAAATGACACAATGATGTTTTCACATAAGAAACAAACACATGAGTCCTAATTATTTTTATCTAAAGTAACTGAACTAGTTTAATATTAAAGGGACAATTCAGGTTTTTTTGGGAACTGACATCATGTCAGCACTGAAAAGACTTAAGTCTACGATGTCTTCAGAACATGTTCACGTCTTTATCTCACT
>JAFBJR010001467.1:0-10611 GCA_016785285.1 Brachirus orientalis | reverse complement strand
GCCATGACGCATGCGTGCCGAGTGTGTTGAGCTTGGCCCTATCCAACCGTAACTCTAACCCTAACCTAGTACTAGTTATTTTTAGCACCCCCCTACGCACGTCGGGGCGTGTAGCCACAACGCATGGACAACTGAATCAGAGAGGGTCAATACACGGCAAAGTTACAGTTCACTTCCTGTTAAAAATGACCGACTTCCTGTGTGTGAAGTTCATGTTTGTAAACATGTTCAGGACAGTTCCCTTGTCTCACAGATCGAATTTCATCAAGATTGGATAATATACAATAAAGTTATATGGTACATCCTGTTTAAAATGGCCAACTTCCGGTTAACATGTTCAGGGCAGTTTCCTTGTCTCACATATCAAATTTCATCAAGATTTGTTAATGTATAGCAAAGTTTAATTTCACTTCCCATCTTGGTGAGGATGAAAATAATGTGAGGCAAATTCTCACTTTTAAATACAGTGAAAATGTCTATGTTACATGGGAATCTGATCTTAATTTATGATGACACTGTGAATATTATTATGTGACACATGTTGTTGCTGCCATGTCCCTGTAATACAAATGATGTAAGCTTCCAATATCCTAAACGGATTTTGTTCAATAAAAAAATGTTTGTTGAAATAAAAAACAGTTGTTTTATAATCTTGAATCTTGATTTTCTCAATAAGTCACCTGACTGAAAGCTAAGCATTTTTAGTGGGTTGACATAATCATTTTAGGAGTATTGATTTTTTTGTCTAAAACTAAACCTTGCAATTAATGCTTCGGGACATGATCAACAAATTCAACTTCGTTTATTTGGACGATATTCTGATTTTTTCACGTTCCAGAGATGAACACATTTTACACATCCGTGCAGTTTTGTAACTCTTATTATAAAACCGCCTTTATGTAAAATCCAAAAAATGCGAGTTCCATGTCCAGTCTATCAGTTTATTGGGGTTCATTATTGAACCAGGACAGGTCCGTCCGGACCCGGAAAAGATCAGGGCAGTGGCCGAATGGCTGACCCCCACGACATGAAAACAGTTACAGTGCTTCCTAGGATTCCCAAACTTTTACCGTCGTTTCATCCACAATTATAGCAAAGTCGCTGCTCCACTCACCTCCCTTACATCATGCAAAACTCCCTTTCCCCTGGCCCTCCTCTGCAGCAGAAGCCTTCTCACACCTCCACTCCTATCCTTTCACACCCTGACCCCAAGTTACAGTTTGTGGTGGAGGTGGATGCATCGGACACTGGACTCAGAGTTGTTCTCTCACAACATTCCCCAAAGGACAACAAACTACACCCATGTGTCTTTTTCTCTCTGTGACTTTCACCAGCCGAGAGAAATTATGATGTGGGGGAACCACCTGCTGGTGATGGTCGTGGCGCCGCAGTAATGGCGCCACTGGCTTGACGGGGCTTATCACCGGAACCTGGAGTACTTGTGCACGGCCAAGTGGCTGAACCCCTTCGGACTCTGGACTTCATCCGGCAGAGCTTCTGGTGGTCATCCATGGGAAGGATGTCCAGGAGTTCGTTGGCTCCTGTTCCATCTGTGCCCGAGGCAAGGCATCACATCGCCCACCGTCTGGCTTACTACACCCCCTTCCTACGCCCTCCAGACCATGGTCTCACATCGCCACAGACTTTGTGACTGGACTCCCTCCTTCTCAAGGCAAGGACACCATTCTGACCATCGTCAATCGGTTCTCCAAGGCCGTCCACTTCCTTAGAGACCGCCGATCTCCTGTTTACTCATGTGTTTCGACTCCACGGAATACCCCTGGACAATATCTCGGATCAGGGCCTTCAGATCGCCTCCCAGGTCTGGAGGGCCTTCTGCCAGGGGTTAGGGGCGCAAGCCAGTCTGTTGTACGGGTACCATCCACAATCCAACGGCCAGACGGAACAGGTGAACCAGGACCTCGCGGCAGCACTGCGCTGTGTAGCGGCCCGCAACCCATCTTCCTGGGCGACACAGCTGGCGTGGGTGGAGTACGCTCATAACTCCCTCACATCCTCTGCCACCGGGATGACTCCATTCATGGCCAGCTGTGGGTACCATCCACCACTCTTCCCATCACAGCAGACGGAAGTTGCGGTCCCCACAGTGCAGCACCATCTCCAATGCTGCAGAGAGAGAGGCGTTACTATATTCTGCAGCACGAAACCAGTGGTTGGCCGATCGGCATCAGATGGAAGCTCCCAAGTATGCTCCGGGACAGAAGGTGTGGCTATACTCCCGGGACTTGCCACTCCAGATGGGGGCCAGATAATCAATCCCACCTCAGTCAGGTTAAAACTGTCTTGTTCACTTAAGATCCATCCTACGTCCCACGTCTCCCTGTTGAAGACGGTGAACACCAGTCCTTTGTCTGCCTCTCCTCCTGAACCCTTGCAACTAGGTACAACCAGACTATCCCTAAATGAGTGGCAGAAGCGACTCCGACTCGGACTGTGTATTTACTGTGGACTTCCAGGTCACTCCAATGTTAGTGTGGTTCCAGACCTCGCAGGGACAACTTACCTGGGGAGAAGAGCATCCTGGTGAGCAACACTGCTTCTCAGTCCCACTTTCCACATTGGACTTCTTTCAGACTGACTGATCCCGTGTTCCTTACACTTTCTGGTAATCATCACGAATTAATTCCTCTCCTAGTCATCCTGTCATCTTCATCTCCCTTGGTGTTAGGTCTTCCCTGGCTCAAATTACACAACCCCCACTTAGATTGGTCCATGTCCTCGATGGTTAGCTGGAGCACCTTCTGTCATATACACTGCGTACCTTCTGCTCAGCCCATTTCTCACCCCACTTCCTCTGTTAACATGCCACTGATTCTCACCCTGGTGCCACCGGTCTATCATGATTTGGGTGAGGTGTTTAGTAAATCCCAGGCCCTATCCCTTCCACCTCATAAACCTTACGTCTGCCCCATCAACCTTCTTACCAGTACCACCCTTACATCAAGCAAATTGTATAATATCTCCCGCCCCGAGAGGGAGGCTATGGGAAATATATTTCTGAGTCCCTAGCAACCGGACTTATCAGACCCTCTTCCCCTCTCGGGGCCCGATTCTTCTTTGTAGCCAATAAAGACAAATCCCTCTGAGTCTGTATAGATTAGTTTTGTATAATTGTATAATTTTGATAATACAAAAATGTATTATCAAAATTAAACAAAAGAAACCAGTCTGTGAGAATAAGTTTAATCAAAAAGTGGTAAGGCTGGCCGGCTGGCAAGGCAGAGCTCAGGATCAGGGAAACTAGAAAAAGAGGGAAAAAGCAAACGATCAGTGGATGATAAAAACCACATGGCAAGCACACAGTGCAGGGTGACAGACATTTGTAACGATATGCGCTGATGCAGTGGAACCGGGAAATAGTCTGCGCTCTGATGAGGAGATGAGGAACGACTGTGAGGATTAGGCAGTGCAGCCAGCCTCCTACAAACAAAAAGTTAAAAAACTAGGGAAAAACGGGAATTTAACGAAAAATAAAACAAGAAACAAAGAAAATCAAAACTCCAGCAGCCAGGAGACAGAACATGACACTTTTCTTGGACTGCAGGATCCAGTTTCATTTGCATGGCTATTATTATTAGTAGTAGTAGTACTGTAGTATTTTAATCATTATTGTTACAGTATGATTGAAAATGACATCAGTATACATTGTTCCAAAATCCTACTGTTTGCATGACTAACATTATAAAGTATAAAATATAAAATGTTATGACTGTTTTTATAAGAACTTTATAGATCTTGATTCCTTTTTTCCCTTCGCCTCAACTGTCCGAGGCAGATGCTACATATTTTTGAGTCAACATGTCCAAATTAAACGTAACTATGGGTCATTTTTACCACACTTGACATACGTACAAACAGCATTTTTTGCACACTGGTATTTTCTTCTCAATTAGTCACAAGTATTACAGAGGTCATTGGTGACTCTGTTTTAAGGAATGTGAAAATAGCGACGCCAGCGACCATAGTCAGGTGTTTTCCAGGGGCCAGAGCAGACGACATAGAGTCGTATCTGAAACTGCTGGCTAAAGATAATCATAAATTCAGTAAAGTTACTATTCATGTCGGCAGTAATGACACCCGATTACGCCAATTGGAGGTCACAAAGATTAATGTTAAATCTGTATGTAGGTACGCTAAGTCAATGTCGGACACCGTCATTTTCTCTGGACCTCTTTCTAATGTGACCAGTGATGACATGTATAGCCGCATGTCGTCATTCAATCAAAATTGAATTGAATTGAATTGAATTGAATTGAATTGAATTGAATTGAATTTTATTCAAAGTGACTTACAATAAGTGCATTTCAACATCTGGGTGCAAACAAGAGCTGGAAGTAAGTAAGTGCTTAAAGTAAGCCAAACTATGCTACTCATGTGTACATAAGTATAGAGTGTACAAGGGTTTTTTTTTATTAATCTCGTCTTAGTCAAGGTATAGTCGAAAGAGATGTGTTTTAGTCGCCGGCGGAAGATGAGTGTCAGCTGTCTGGATGTCAGTGGGGAGCACGGTCCACCATTAGGGAGCCAGGACAGCAAAAAGTCATGAGTCGGTCGAGTACCTCTGTGGTCCTCTCAGTGAGGGGACAGCGAGCCGGTTTGCTGATGCAGAGCTGAGTGGACGGGCTGGGGTGTAGCGTTTGATTATGTCCTTGATGTACACTGGGCCTGATCCATTAGTAGCACGGTAGAGTTTTGAAGCGGATGCAAGCAGCTACGGGAAGCCAGTGAAGGGAGCGGAGGAGTGGTGTAGTATGATAGAACTTTGGAAGGTTAAAGACCAAACAAGCACCAGCATTCTGGATGAGCTGCAGAGGTCGAATGGCACATGCAAGCTGACCGGCCAGGAGAGAGTTGCAGTAGTCGAGGTGTGAGATGACAAGAGCCTGTACCAGAACCTGCGCCACCTTCTGGGTAAGAAGAGGCCGTATCCTCTTGATGTTGTGCAACATGTATCTGTACGATCAAGTTGTTGCAGTAATGTTGGCAGTGAGGAAGAGATGGTCGTCCAGTGTCACACCCAAGTTCCTTGCAGTCTGAGTGGCAGCTACCACAGAGTTGTTGAGGGTGATGGTCAGGTCTGAGATGGTCAGGTCTGAGATGGGGGAGCCCTTTCTCGGAAGAAAAAGTAACTCTGTTTTGTCGAGGTTGAGTTTCAGGTGATGATCAGACATCCATTGAGAGATGTCAGTCAGGCAAGCAGAAATCCTTTCAGCTACCCGTGTTTCAGACTGGGGAAAAGAGAGAATGAGTTGGGTGTCATCTGTGTAGCTGTGATAAGAAAAACCATGAGAGTGGATAACAGAGCCAAGAGAGTTAGTGTACAGCGAAAAGAGGGCCCAGGACAGAACCCTGAGGGACCCCGGTAGTAAGAGGACAGAGTTCTGACAAAGGTCTCCTCCAGGTTACTCTGTATGTGCGTTTCTTAACATTGGATGTGAGTAGGGACAAAGCAGAGCCAGACACCTAGGTAGGACATAAGGATGTGGTGGTCAACTGTGTCAAACGCTGCAGACAGGGTCAGGGAAGCAACCATTTGATAAAGATGTGTTAATGAGATGGGTGAGGAAAGGAAGAAGATCAGGAGCAATTGACTGAAAAAGGTGAGAGGGGATGGGATCAAGGGGACAAGAAGTTGGGTGGGCTGAGGTTATTAAGAAAAGAACTTGATCTGAGGAGAGAGAGGTGAATGAGGAAAGAGAAGGAGATGAGCTTGAGGTTGGAGGAGAGGTTTGATCAGGAGGTGGGGTTGAGAACACTGGTTGAGAACACTAGTTGAGAACACTGGTTGAGAAAGAAGAACGTATGTCATCTACCTTTTTTGTGAAGAAGTTGACAAAGTGAATTGGTAGGGGGGGGGGGGGGGGGGGGGGGGGGGGTCAAGGAGGTTTCGAGAAGACAGAAAAGTTTTTTGGGGTTTGAGAAAGAGGACTGAATTTTAGTCTGATAGAAAGATTTTTTGGCTGCAGAGAGAGAGGCAGTGAAGGTAGAAGGAAGGGACAGATAGGAATGCAAGTTGACAAAGTGAATTGGTAGAAGGGAGGAGGGGGAGTGGGGGGGGGGTCAAGGAGGTTTCGAGAAGACAGAAAAGTTTTTTGGGGTTTGAGAAAGAGGACTGAATTTTAGTCTGATAGAAAGATTTTTTGGCTGCAGAGAGAGAGGCAGTGAAGGTAGAAGGAAGGGACAGATAGGAATGCAGATCGTCATGGTGTATTGATTTCTTCCATTTCCTCTCTGTTGCCCAAAACTTGGTTCTCTCAGCATGCACTGAGTCAGACAACCACGGGGCTGGGGAGGACTTACGAACCCTCCATGAGGTAGAAGAACAGAGAGAATCAAGAGAAGAAGACTTGAGTTGAGAGGAGAGTATCTGTGGCAGTATTGGGATGCAGGAGAGAGTAGGAGTCAGCTGAAGGGAGGGCTGAGAGAACAGTTGAGGCCAGAGAAGAGGGAGAAAGGGAGCAAATGTTACGACGGACGAATATAGTTTCTGATGATGAGATGAGGTCATCAGATTGGGAGAGTGGAAGGGAGAAGGATACGAAAGAGTGATCAGAGACATGAAATGGAGTTACAGTGAGGTTAGAGGTGGAGCAGTTTCTGGTAAAAATGAGGTCAAGGTGATTACCAGCTTTGTGAGTGGGTGGAGAGGGAGCAAGTGAGAGAGTTGCTGTAGTCATTCAAGTCTGACTATAGCTCAGCACTGTAGAGTTGTATACTTTTCAAGATAGAGGTGGAGACAATCTAAACAAAACATGCAAATGCAGTACAGGAATCAGCCCAGTAACAGAATTTCCCCAGCCCTGATCTCATCAGCATAACAGTGTAGTTGAATGCATAGGTGCTAATCCAAACAGCTTGACAGTGTCACCCATACCTTTGCATTGTCATAGAGATCAAGGACACAGTCTGGCCTAAAGATTAGCATTCACATTTAACATCTGACCCTCCCCAGTGGTCACGAACCCTGCATAAAGAAAAAAGGTTAATGTCTCAGTCACCTGGGCTGCCAGACTTGTTGTCATCATCTTTACCTCAAAATGTAAAACCCAATATACATTACTTTTTAGTTTACATACTTTTATGTTGGAACCTAGATTTAAGCATTTTATAAATTTGTAATCCATCAAAACATCAAAAACTGCAGCCTGCAAGATGAGGACAGAGAAAGAGGACAGAAGGAAAGACAAAAAAAAAAAAGATTAATGACACACAATTAAGTCATATTCATACCCTGAGTGTGAGAGAGTGAGTGTGAGAGAGTGAGTGTGAGGGAGTGAGTGTGAGTGCACCACAGGAAATCCCCCAGCAGTCTAGACCTATAGCAGCATAACTAAAAGATGGTTCAGGTTTCCCTGAGCCAGCTCTAACTATAGGTTTTATCAAAATGGTTTAAATTTAACTTTAAATACAGAGAGAGTGTACACCTCCAGAACTGACACTGGGAGCTGGTTCCACAGGAGAGGAGCCTGGTAACTAAAGGCTCTGTCATGTTCACATCTGGCTTGGGTTGTCTCTCCTCTCATTATTTATTTCCTGTTTTATTCTGTTATGTGCTTGTGTTCCTGGGGAAGTGTTTTGTTCTTTTTTTCCAGAAGGCTGGCTGGAAGGTGGTGCAGGTGGCAATAAATCTTTTGTTAATTTTTATTCCTGCCTCCACGCACTGGTCCTTATCTGCACCCACGCCCCTTATAGACCTAAAACCATTACAGTACGCGCTGACCCGAAATGGACCCTGTGGAGACAAGGCACCTGTGCTCGCTTCCTGCAACAGTGTAAGTTTTCAGTCAGCAGCCCAGCTCGTACCTTTCTGATAGCCCCGGGTTAGCATATGTAATCAACCTTGTTAGAGGAAGGGCTGCGTTATGGATGAATGCTTTGTGGGAGTCAGACTCCCCTGTGCTAGACTCTTGTGAGACTTTCTGTTCTGATGATAATGATTCGAGTTTTTGATACTCCTGTGAAGGGAGCCAAGACAATGAACCGATTATTGACAGTTAAAATCGCATGTGTGAAAGACGCAGGAAGCACAGGACCCTCAGGCAGCCGTTTCCTCATCCAATGCCATACAGGCTTGTCTCCTACCTCACCGCTGGAGAAGTCCCAGGACATAGCCTCATCCACTCCTCCGCCCGAACCCATGAAGTTAGGCAATAACGCCTGGATCCTGACGAGCGGCAGAAGAGACTGAGACTAGGACTATGCCTGTACTGTAGACAGACTGGACATTTACGACGCGAGTGTTCGATTTGACCTCGCAGGGGCGGCTCACCTGGGGAGAAGAGCATCTTGGTGAGTAAGACTGACATTCAGCCCCGCTCTTCTCATACAATTACCTTAGCAGCTTCACTCACCCACCAGGGCTCCACTCGCACTTTCCAGGTTCTAGTTGACTCCGGTTCAGACAATAACTTCATTGATATAAACTTCACTCAACTTCTGGACTTACCCCTGACTTCCATCGATCCTCCCAGACCCGTGTGTGCCATCGACGGCAGTTCTCTAGTTTTCATAACCCAACAGACTGACCCTGTTGAATTGATCATTTCCGATAATCATTGTGAATTAATTTTGTTATTAGTTATTTCCTCACCTTCCTCCCTACTGGTGTTAGGTCTTCCCTGGCTTAAACTACACAATCCCCACCTAGACTGGTCCACATCTTCCGTTGTTAACTGGAGCACTTTCTGTCACACACATTGTTTATGTTCTGCTTCACCTGTTTCTCACCCATCACCTTCATCACACAAACCCCCCGATTTGTCACTACTCCCTCCTGAATATCACAACCTGGGTGAGGTTTTCAGTAAATCGAAAGCACTTTCCCTGCCACCTCACCGCCCATACAGCTGCTCCATTGACTTACTCCCTGGCTCATCCTTACCCCCCAGTAAATTCTATAACATCTCCCGCCCTGAGAGGAAAGCTATGGAAAAATATATTACCGAGTCACTAGCTGCCAGGTTAATTTGACCATACCCCTCCCCTCTCGGGGCCGGCTTCTTCTTCGTAGCCAATAAAGACAATACTCCCTGACCCTGCATTGATTACCGCGGAGTGAACGACATAACTGTTAAGAATGGCTACCTTCTGCCGCTCATTGACCCCTCCTATGAACTCCTGGGCAAAGCCACCATCTTCACTAAAATAGATTTAAGAAACGCTCACCACCTAATTTAGATTCGTAAAGGAGTGGAAGACAGCATTTAACACCCCACTCGGTCACTTTGAGTATCAGGTAATGCCCTTTGGATTGACCAATACCCCAGCTGTCTTCCAGTCCCTCATAAATGATGTTCTAAGAGATATGCTAAACCAGTTCGTGTTTGTTTATCTTGACGACATACTCATTTTCTCAGCCAATCAACAAGAACACACTCAACATGTCCACCTGGTTCTGCAGAGACTTTTAGAGAACAGACTTTTTGTGAAAGCTGAAAAATGTGAATTTAATGTGTCTTCTGTTGTTTTTCTTGGTTACCTTCTGGCAGAGGGGTAACCTCCTCCTCTAGCCAACCCCCTCCTAAGCAGTTGCAGCAGTTCCTGGGCTTCGCCAATTTCTACCACAGGTTTATCCAGGGATATAGCAGAGTGGCCTCTCCACATACCAAGTTAACCTCTACCTCTATGCCGTTCAAGTGGTCTCTGGAGGTGGAGGATGCCTTCACCATACTCAAACAACTCTTCACCTCTGCTCCAGTCCTCTCTCACCCAGACCCCTCACATCAGTTTGTTGTCAAGGTTGACGCCTCCGATTCCAGTTTGGGCGCGGTCCTTTCCCAGAGAGACCCCCAGGATCAAAAGCTTCATCCCTGCACCTTTTTCTCATGTAAGTTGACACCTGCTGAAATAAATTATGACATAAGTAATAAAGAGCTTTTAGCTGTGGTTTTTGCATTGAAGGAGTGGCGACATTGGCTGGAGGGAGCAGAACATCCATTTATTGTAGGAACAGATCATAAAAACCTCTCTTACCTGCGCACCGCAAAGAGGTTGAACTCCTGCCGGGCCCACTGGTCGATCATCCTGGGGAGATTCAGGTTCACCCTGTCATACCGTTCAGACTCCTGCAACATCAAGCCTGATGCCCTGTGTCGTCTTCATGACTCGGTCCATCAGGAGTCGGATGTTGGGCCCATCCTTCCCCCTTCCTGTTTCGTTGGTGCCACTTCCTGGGATGTTAAAAGGGTTGTGCGGGAGGCTCAGGTCACCAAACCGGACCCTGTCTCTTCGTGAATGCTGTGGTGTGCCCCCAGGTTTTGCCCCAAGTTGGTTTGTCACCCTGTATCAAGGACACTCCACTTTCTCCAGCAGAGATTCTGGTGGCCTTCCATGGCTGGAGACGTCCGTGAATTTGTGGCTGCCTGTGCCACCTGCACCAGGGGTAAGGCGTCTCATCGTCCTCCATCTGGCTTACTTTGTCTCCTACCGGTACCCAGTCGTCCAACGTCACACATCTCCGTGGACTTTGTAACCGGTCTCCCACCATCTAATGGGCAGACAGTTATACTCACTGTGGTGGACCGCTTTTCCAAATGCGTCCATTTCATTTCAATTCAATTCAATTTTATTTGTATAGCGCCAAATCACAAC
>JAFBJR010001461.1:99633-118309 GCA_016785285.1 Brachirus orientalis | reverse complement strand
GAAGTGACAAAATAAGACATTTGAACTTAGAGATGGAGGCAGCAGTGGATCAACAACTCCTGTGTCCCTGTGAGCTAAAATCACTGATTTTCTCTATGGACTTTGGTACGTTCATGCACTTTTGTGATATACAGTTAAAGAACCTCATATTGTGTGTGTGTGAATGAAGTGATATCAAACATGAGCATGTTTTTTTAGTTATTTATTTTTCTTTATAACACATTATATTTCAGTCCAAATGACCTTCTACAGTTAAACATAGATATTCTGGTCAGTGGTTCAGTCCTCATGCGTCAACAGGACAGTTCAGAAGTTTGTTTCTATCTTCTTTATCTCAGTGTTTGGTCTCCTCCTCCTGAGGAAACATCACATTGATCTGAGTGTGAAGACGTTCAATGCTACATTCGTCTTTATTCATGTTTCACGTGGTGAAGATGATAACTAACAGAAGCCCAAAGCTGCACTAATATGTGGTAACACTGCTCACTATGCATCAATGTCCAACCAAATGGGATTTTTTTTTTTTTTTGGGGGGGGGTAACACATCAACATGTAGGACATTGTTCAAAAGTCAAAGTTTAGCTGAAGGGCAGTCAAAAAGTAGGTCAAAGGGTATCCAAAACAAAATCAAAACATAGCTAAACTTAATCAAAAACAAAGTCAAAGTTAGCTAAATGTGGCCTAAAAGTCAAACGTTTCCTAAAAGTAATCAAAAACAAAGTCAAAGTTAGCTAAATGTTACCCAAAAGAGACAAAGGTTTGCTAAAAGTAGCCAAAAACAAAGTCAAAGTTAGCTAAATGTGGCCTAAAAGTTTGCTAAAAGTAATCAAAAACAAAGTCAAAGTGAGCTAAATGTTGCCCAAAAGTTTGCTAAAAGTAATCAAAAACAAAGTCAAAGTGAGCTAAATGTTGCCCAAAAGAGACAAAGGTTCGCTGAAAGTAGCCAAAAACAAAGTCAAAGTGAGCTAAATGTGGCCTAAAAGTCAAAAATTTGCTAAAAGTAATCAAAAACAAAGTCAAAGTTAGCTAAATGTTGCCCAAAAGAGTCAAATGTTTGCTAAAAATAATCAAAAACAAAGTCAAAGTGAGCTAAATGTTGCCCAAAAGAGACAAAGGTTCGCTGAAAGTAGCCAAAAACAAAGTCAAAGTGAGCTAAATGTGGCCTAAAAGTCAAAAATTTGCTAAAAATAATCAAAAACAAAGTCAAAGTGAGCTAAATGTTGCCCAAAAGAGACAAAGGTTCTCTGAAAGTAGCCAAAAACAAAGTCAAAGTGAGCTAAATGTGGCCTAAAAGTAAAAAAATTGCTAAAAGTAATCAAAAACAAAGTCAAAGTTAGCTAAATGTTGCCCAAAAGAGTCAAAAGTTTGCTAAAAGTAACCAAAAACAAAGTCAAAGTGAGCTAAATGTTGCCCAAAAGAGTCAAAAATTTGCTAAAAGTAATCAAAAACAAAGTCAAAGTTAGCTAAATGTTGCCCAAAAGAGTCAAAAGTTTGCTAAAAGTAACCAAAAACAAAGTCAAAGTGAGCTAAATGTTGCCCAAAAGAGACAAAGGTTTGCTAAAAGTAGCCAAAAACAAAGTCAAAGTTAGCTAAATGTTGCCCAAAAGAGTCAGAAGTTTGCTAAAAGTAGCCAAAAACAAAGTCAAAGTTAGCTAAATGTGGACTAAAGGAGTCTAAGGCTTGCTAAAAGTAACCAATAACAAAGTTGAGTAACCAAGTAACCAAAACATAAGTGAGCTAAACAGTGAAAAGTTAACCAAGTCATCCACAAAAAAAGTTTGCCAAAAGATGAGGATCGTAGACAGCTGGCTGAATGGACCAATCATTTTCTTCGGTCAATGTCATTTCCTCGTCTTTATTCACAGTCACTGCGTTGACAAAACCATAAAGTTGACTCTCGATTGCGTATGTCCTCGCCGCTCATGCCACTTCCTGTTCAAACCACAACGTTTCTGTGGAAAAAATACACATCACGACAGCGACACCAAAAGTCGGAGACGCCACACGGTGGAGCCAGAGAGCGTCACTCAACGATCTGCTGAAAAATAAAAAAAAACACACACATCAGAGACGTTACATTTTACTCACATACGTGACTTTATGACAATAACACGCTAAGTGTGCGACTCACCATGGCGACCTTGCTGCTCTGTTCGCGAGTTCGGATGCGTAGCTTGTTGACGCTCGTCTCGGCGATGTCGGCCCGCTCCTCTGCGTCGTCCAGCTCGTGTTGGATTTTCCTGTAACGCATGGTGCTGCAGCTCACCTGCTCCTCCTGGTGGACAGACAGAGACACAGCAGCTGTGGTTAATGGAACAAAGGGGTCATTTCAGTGTCACCGTGACGACACTCACAGCGTTCTCCGCTTGTCTCTTGTAGCTCTTGACTTTGGTCTGGAGTTTGTCGATCAGCTCCTGCATCCTGAGCAGAGTCTTCCGATCCTCCTCCGTCTGCGAAAGCAACAAAAACAAAACAAAAACAGTGAAAAACGACGGAATGTCCGTGCGGCAGCGGGAAGACGATGACGTCATCAGACCTGGTACGTTAGCTCTTTGACTTTTCTCTCGTAGCGACGGATGCCTTTCTGATAGTCTTCGTTCTTCTTCTGCTCCACCGTCAGCTCCGTCTGCAGCTCCCTCACCTGGACAAAAATTTTGTTATTTAATGACTCCACCCCTTCCTGTTAGCTCCCCACCTCTTCCTCTCCTCACATGGTGCGTTTCAAAATAAGAGCTTTATACAGAATAAGCAATTCAGGCAACTAATGATCCACATGAGCGTCTTCTTAGCGTCATTAGCAAGGTTAGCAAATGAGACTCGCGAATGGGAACACTGCGAGTTTTTGTTTTTGGCGTCGGTTTTCACTCACTCTCGTCTCCAGCTTCTGAAGCTGCTTCTTCCCGCCCTTTAGCGCCATCTGCTCTGCCTCGTCCAGTTTCACCTGCAGCTCTGTCCAACACAAACCTCGTCATCAGTCAGAAGCTGATCGACGTCATCGATCAGCCTCATTGATTATCAGTGTCGTCACCTTTGGCCGTGGACTCCATGTTCTTCTTCATCCTCTCCAACATGCTGCTGGTGTCCTGCTCCTTCTTCAGCTCCTCGGCCATCAGCGCCGCCTGCGGGAACACGTGTGAACGTATGTTCAGACAGAAGCTGGACGCCACTGACGTGGATCAGGGTTTGGTCGGAGGTCACATGTCAAAGGTATTTATGAAACAATTTGAGAATTTCATGTCGCGATTGTTCCGAACAAACAGTGGTTTCCTGATATTGTTGTGATAAAAAAAAAACTCCGTAAAACATTCACTAAAATAACATTTTTACAAGAAAACTTTTTATTTCCTTTTTATAAACAAAAATGGGTGGAGCCTTCTTTCATTTAATGGTGAGTACATTACTGACCTACAAATAATCTAGTATTTAATGTTTGAATACTCGCGTGGTGCGGTGATGCTTCGTATATTTTATTTTACATTTCTTTATTATCACTTACGTTAATCTTTCTGCTTTTCTATGTCTTTCATTTCTTCCGTTTTTGGACTCTGTACTGTACTGCTGCTGCTAGAACTTTAATTTCCTGGAGGCACTGTCTGAAGGATCAATAAAGTTTTATCTAATCTAATCTAATCTAATCTAATCTAATCTAATCTAATCTAATCTAATCTAATCTAATCTAATCTAATAGAAATCTCACGGATGAAACAGAAAAACTGACATTACAACAAAAGGTAACAAAAATTGTCCATTGTTTCGAGGGCGGAGCTTTGACCAGAAGAGGGAAGGGCATGTATCGGTTGCATTTGTTCAGTTGTGGCTGTGAATGTTAAAATGACATGAGACCAAAAAGAAAACTGATGGTCATGATTATTGCGACCAAAATGACTTTGCGAAAAACCAGAATTTGCGTTATTATAGAGACAGTTGTGACGTTTTGTTTTTAAAGTCGCAAATACTGTGGAAAAACAAGAATCGTAAGAGGGTTTTGTAACGACGGGAAAGATGCAGCTCCCCCTTGTGGCCCTTTGATGTAAATCACTCGAGTTAGTCCGCATTTTCAAGTCACTCACGTGAAATATTCTTCGCTCACGATTATCACAATAATATAAATTGACCACGAGCCACTTCTTGTGAGTGATTTTTGTCTTGACACGGGATCGAATCATTATTATTCAGAGTTTGTGATTCAGGACTGACATCAGTTATGGCCTTCTTAGCTTTGTCCTCAGCGCTGCGACTCTCCTGCACGGCCTCGTCCGCCTCCACCGTCAGCACCGACAGATCCGCCTCCATCTTCTTCCTCTGGTTCATCAGACCTGCGTTCTACGAGGAAACAGGAAGTCAGGTGACCGGCTGGTCAGCAGGTAGATCAGTGACCGAGACGCAGACTCTGAAAACTCACCTGTGTCGAGAGCATGTTAAGTTTCTCCTCCACCTCCACCAGCTCGTGTTCCGCCATTTTGCGGGCGCGGTCAGTCTGCTCCAGGACCTGTCGTAGCTCCTCCTCCTCAGCGACCATCAGCGAACAGCGTCGCTCCAGTAGTGCGATCTGTTCTCTCAGCTGATTGGTCAGCTGGACTCTGTCCTCCAGGTCCACCTGATGCTCTTTCACCTGGAGCACATGATGGAAGAGATCTAAGTATGAAAGTGGGTGGTTGTGACGCGTCCTCATGTCCATGACGACCGGGTCACCTGTGTCTGCAGGTGTCTGATGATTCGCTGACTCTCCGCTGACTGTCTGTTCGCGTGCCCCAACTGAACCTCCATCTCGTTCATGTCGGACTCCATCTTCTTCTTCAGACGAACCGCCTCGCTGCGGCTACGAACCTCCGCCTCCAAACTCGTCTGCATGGCCTCCAGAGAGCGCTGGTGGCTCCGCCTGGTGGACAGAACAGGGTTTACGTTTCGTTTTGTTGACAATTTTAAAGTAGAAATGACACACTGAACAATGTGACATTGTCACCAGAGGGGGCAGCCATCTTTAACTGGTGACGTTACGAGAACGTTGCGTCTACTTGCGTCTCTGCATTGACTTGTACGTGATCTCGTCACTGAAAACATCTTCTCATTAAACCTACTTCATTAACGTCTACTAACAAAAAAACTGCTTGTGTAAAACAACTTATTTTCTGTAATTTTATTAGAATTTTTACAAATTCTTCAGTTTTTTGTGTCCACCTCTTTCGGACCTTTAATGAATTATCTGGCAGGTTCTGAAGATTTGTTTACAGGTATCATCCTGGCCTCTGATTGGCTGACGACACTGTCTGTATACTTGGTACCTGAGGTTGTCGATTTCTTCATCCTTCTCTGCGATCTTTCGCTCGATCTCACTCCTGACCTGCTGCAGCTCCATCTGGAACTTCAGGGTCTTGCTCTCCTCGTGCTCCAGACTTCCCTGGTGGGTTCACAGTGGTCAGTGTGTTGGTAGAAACAGTTTGAAAAACATCTACAGAAGGTCGGTCCATTACCTCGGCCTCCTCCAGTGCTGCTCTGATGTCACTCCTCTCCACATCCAGAATCTTCTTCATCCTCTCCAGCTCATGGATGGTCTTCCCTCCATGAGTGATCTGGTCTGTCAGGTCCAGGATCTCATCTGCAATCAATTATTGCATTTGATCAATCAGTTTTCCAATCAATCAACAAATAGTTTACATCACTGAGTGTAGATGCCGTTCCAGACTCCTGATTATCCATCCTTTACTTGGAACCTTCCTTGAACTAGGACTGAGCTGCCACTGAGCAGCACCTGGAGACCAACTTCAGACTGAATGTCAGTGCCTTGCTCAGGGGCACTGCCGCTAACAGGACCATTACACTAACACATGTAATGATGGAAGAAGGAGAGAAAAAACCCACACCAGCTTGTATCTCAACACAAAAAGGATCTGGGACAGGACCAGGGTTCCTAACCCTGGACCTTCTCGCTGTGAGACAATAGTGCTAACCACTGTTCCACTGTCTGCAGAGCGTATGGAGAGATGTTTATAGACCTTCAGATTCCAGGCGGAGTTTGTACCTTGAAGGTTCTTGTTCTCTCGTTTCACTGTCTCCAGATGGTCCAGAGCTTCTTCGTAACAGTTCTTGAGTTTGAAGAGCTCGGTGCTCAAACTGCGAGATTCTCTCTGTGACGCCTCCAGATCCGTCTGACAGTCTTCAAACTTCAGCTTCCAGTCGCTCAGCAGCTGCGTTAAACAGGGACAAACCACCACAATCGGTGTTGTTTTAAGGTCTTCTCACACTGGCACCCTGTGGACTGTGGGTTGCGTTGCTGACCCACCTTGTCAAAGTTGCGTTGCTTCTTGTCCAGAGCCAGAGCGGCAGCGTTGGCACGTTCAAGCTCCACCACCAGGTCTTCGATCTCCACCTGTAGACGCAGTTTGGTTTTCTCCAGTGAGGAACATTTGGCCTGAGACGCTTCTTTGGCTTCTTCAACCATCTGCAGCTTCACAACCAACTTTTTCCTTTGAGCAACAAGACAATAAATAAAACAACAGCACTGAACCAGAAGCTACAACACAACAAGTTAGTAGAGTAAGACAATTGTTCAACTGATGAAGGTAATGACAGTCGTTTAAGCTATGAAGGTCAAGGACAGTCGTTTGAACGATGAAGGTCGCGGACAGTCATTTGAACGATGAAGGTCTAGGACAGTCGTTTGAACGATGAAGGTCATAGACAGTCGTTTGAACAATGAAGGTCTAGGACAGTCGTTTTAACGATGAAGGTCTAGGACAGTCGTTTGAACGATGAAGGTCTTGGACAGTCATTTGAACGATGAAAGTCTTGGACAGTCGTTTAAAAGATGAAGGTCTAGGACAGTCGTTTGAACGATGAAGGTCTAGGACAGTCGTTTAAACGAAGGTCAAGGACAGTCGTTTGAACGATGCAGGTCAAAGACAGTCGTTTGAACGATGAAGGTCAAAGACAGTCATTTGAACGATGAAGGTCTAGGACAGTCGTTTGAACGATGAAGGTCGCGGACAACTGTTTAAATGATGAAGGTGGAGGACAGCTCCTCCTCCTGTAGTGACATCATCCTCTCTAAACCAGCTAAGATTAGTGAACAGTTAGTTTGAGGTGGAGAAACCGGCGGTTTAGTCTCACTTGGCCTCCTCCAGCTCCTCGATCTTCAGCACGGCCTCGCTCTCGTACTTGGCTCTCCACTGGACCACCTGATTGTTGGTGTTGGACAGCGCCCTCTGCAGTTCAGCCTTGGCCTCCTGCTCCTCCTCCAGCTGCTCTCTGAGCAGACTGCAGTCGTGATGAGACGCCTGCACGGCGTGAGCCAGAGCCACGCGAGCCTGAGACACACACCATCATCATCGTCATCATCATCATCATCATCACAGTGCAGTAGATGAATATTATGGTCTGGACAGATGAAGTCTACTTTGTTCTCCTCCTCCAGCTGCTTCTTAAGATCCTCAGAGTTCTGGCTAATGCCCGCCTTCGAGCGCTGCAGCTGACCAATCATAGTGTCTCGTTCCTCCAGGCGGCGGTTGAACTCGGCTGAGGTGAGACAGAGAGTTTGATTAAAGGGACAGTTCAGGTCTTTTAAAATGTGGATGTATGAGACACTGACCGAGGACCAGCCTCTGTGTCCCTTAATGTTATTACTGGTATTATAGTGTGTGTGTGTGTGTGTGTGTGTGTGTGTTGTACCACATTCAGTCAGTGCTCGTGCTTTCTGGACAGAGACTTCAGTCAGTTTCCTCTGCAGCTCCTCAGCTTTGCTCCTGCACTCGTTCAGCTGGTCCTCATAAGTCCTGCACATCTTCTCCACAGTTCCCTGTGCACACACACACACACACACGATTGTCTCATCTCCAGGTGGTTACATACTAATGTCCCACAGCTCCTCCCACACATGTTTCATATGTGTCAGACAGACCTGAACCAATTCCTCCATCTCTGAAAATCATATTTTTTTGTGTTTATGTCTGACTCTCTTTTAGTTTCTGATGCTGGAATCATAAATTGTCCACTGAAGGGACATGCACATGCTGCTGTTCAGTAGAGGAGCCAGCGGGAGGCGCTCTATCTCTGTGAACTGCTCTGTGATTGGTCAAAGTCTCTGTAAACAAAGAGTACCTTTCTTTCTGATCATGTGAATTACATGATGAAACGTTAATATATCATTGATAAGATACGGACTGTCCCTTTACAGCGGGGTCTTTACCTTGGCCTTGGTCAGCTGCTCCACGTTAGTGGCCAGGTCTTCGGCCTCCAGCCTAAACTCCGCCTTCTCCTTCTCCAGTTTCTGTTTGGTTCTCTGCAGACTGTCGATCTGCTCGCTGAGTTCGGCCACCATGTCCGAGTGCTTCTTCCTCAGAGTGGCGGCCGTCGCCTCGTGGTGAAGCCCCGCCTCCTCCAGCTCCCGACGCATCTTCAGGAAATCTGCCTCTCGCTTCCTGTTGGACATGAAACTCGTTACAGTACGCCTCTGGCCAAGTAAACACTTGTTTGTCAATTTTTTTATTTATTTATCTGCTGTCAAAAATAAAACCTGTAGTTTGTCAGTCAAACTCAGCCACTAGATGGCATCAGAGCACTTTCTATCAGGGTATCTGTAGCTTCTAAACGTGGCATGATATAAATTTTGCCTAACGTAATGTGGACGGTGACCTGTTGAGGGCGATCTGAGCAGCGGAGGCTCCGCCCGCTTCCTCCAGTTTCTCTCCCAGCTCCTCCAGTTCTCTGGCGATGTCGTTCCTCTGACGCTCGGCTTTGAAGCGCCATGCGCGCTCCGCCTCCAGCGCCTCCTCCAGCTCCTCAACGCGGGTCTGCGGGAAGAATCACAGCGTGATGAAGTTTAACCAGTGTGAAACCTGAGGCAACATTTTCAATCTCACACTCTCCCACACCAAAGTCCATAGAGAAAATCAGTGATTTTAGCTCACAGGGACACAGGAGCTGCTGGTCTACTGCTGCCTCGTGTGGTCACTTTGTGTCACTTAAATAAACCTAAATTACGATTTTCAAATGCTGAAGTGACAAAATAAGACATTTGAACGTAGTGATGGAGGCAGCAGTGGATCAACAGCTCCTGTGTCCCTGTGAGCTAAAATCATAGATTTTCTCTATGGACTTTGGTGTGGGAGAGTGAGTGGTTCACAAACTTCACTTTCCTGTTGGAAAAGTCTGTCTAACAGTGAGATAAAGACGGGAACATGTTCTTAAGATACTGTAGACTTAAACCAATGTTAATTTTATTAGCTCTGTCTTTTGTTAAGTGGTTAAAATCTGATATTCCTTGTGTCTCTGATGTCAGCCATTTTGTGTCTGAATCTCAGACACAAAATGGTACTTTGTTCATGTTTCATACATCAACATTTAAAAATGATCTGAACTCAAGTTTAAAAGAGTTATTTGGTGATTTCAAAGTTTGAAATCCTTTGTTCAGATTAACATCAATGACACAAAGTGACCACACGAGGCAGCAGTAGACCAGCAGCTCCTGTGTCCCTGTGAGCTAAAATCACTGATTTTCTCTATGGACTTTGGTGTGGGAGAGTGAGTGGTTCACAAACTTCACTTTCCTGTTGGAAAAGTCTGTCTAACAGTGAGATAAAGACGTGAACATGTCGTAGACTGAAGCTAACTTAGACTTTAGCCAAATCCAGGCAGAGAAGAAAAGGGCGGAGCAGTTGTTGGTCATATTATGAATGTTGTTAGCTTAGCTTAGCATTAGCCCTGACAGTAGGCCAGGGTTGTGTTTTCATCTCGTGTTGGTGTGACCAACCTGAAGTTCTTTGATCTTCTTCTGAAGGTGAGCGATCACGTTCTGCTCGTCCTCCATTTTAGACTGAAGGTGAATCAACTCCAGGTCTTTTCTAGAGGGAGAGATGATAGTATTGATGGGTTGTTTTTTTTTGAGTGATTTTAAACTAAAATGACATAAACTAAAAAACCTCCCAGTTCTCCTCATTTCCCTACTTTTTCAGTCGGTCCTCCAGATCGTCCTTCTGGCTCTGCAGCTCCCTCATCGAATCCATGGACAGCTTCAGGTCCCCCTCCAGCTTCCGTTTGGTTCGCTCCAATTCTAACCGCACCTTCTTCTCCTGTTCCAAAGAACCTTCCACCTACATGGAAGAGAAGTTAGAATTTGTTTGAAAACAGTGACAAACTGAAGACCATGTGAGACACTTGGAAATTGTTTTTTATTTCATTCGAGAGCCTTTTGAGCAGTGAGTCAATCTTAACAAGATTCTGCTTTTCCTTTATTAAGTTCAAGTTGTTGAAGGAGTTATAGTCTTTTTGATGGTGTTGTTGGCTCCTTGGGAGTTTATTGAGATTCCTTTGATGGTCCTAATGAGTGTATTTAGAAGGAGACTGAGGGAATGAGACGTTGAGACTATTAGAGGCAGAAGAAAAGAAGAGGACGAGACTGAACTATGTTGAAGAACTCTATAACTGTGTACAGAAACACATCCTGTGGAAGGCAGCATCGCACCTCTCAGTGCAAATACCTGACAGATATTATTAGTAGAAGAAGAAGAGACTGAAGAGATGGTGTAGGATAATGAACTTCATGCTGCATGTTCACAGTCATTTGTTTGGTCCTATTTGTCCTTTAGATGGGTTTATTGATTAACTAGGACATGTTTGTGTTTAGTGGTCATTAAAGAGGATCTAGAACTGTCCTTAACCTGTAGAGGGCAACATTACACCTCTCAAGAAAGAGTAACTGTGGATGTACGTGTTTCCACGGACACGTTTCCTGAGGTATCTGTACAAGTCAGGTTGGTACTAGTGGTTTCTTTGAAAGGTTTCCTTGTTCTATCTTGGCAGCAACCAAAGAATCTGAAACACATTGAGTCGGTAGCAACTTCTTCAGAACTTAGGACTTGAAGAACCGAAGAAGCCTCTTGGATGAAAGTGAAACTGCTTCAAGAGAAACTTCCAGTCCAGTTGCTCGTCGATTCCGTGTGTTTTGGATAAAGATGATGTGGATGAATGAGAATCTACACGGACAACGACCACAAACGTTCTGGAGGTCCTTTAAATGATTCTGTGAGGAGACTCTAGAAGTTATTTACATGGTCTATGTGGAGAGTGAAAAGGTCTTAGGAGCTTTTAGAGACTCTTAGAGAAATTCTTCAGGTTCTGTCTGGGTTCCTGTAAACTAACTAATTTCAAAAACAGTTTAGAACTTCAGAATTTTGTACAGACAAAAAAGGGAATATCAAAACTCTGGACCAACTCCATGGATAAAAGGACAACATAGTTTAAAATGTACAATCACTTGACTGTAGAATGGTTTGAGTCCATTCTTACATCGTCCACTTGCTGCTCGAGGCGAACTTTTGCTTTGGCCAACATGTTGACCTTGTCCTCCTGGGCCTGAAGGTCGTTCAGAGCCTGCTGATGAGCTTCCTGCAGAGCAGCTTTCTCTCTGTTCAGAGACGCGATGGATTCGTCCAGAACACACATCTCCTGGGAAAGATTCTTCACCTGGACACAATGAGAAGAACATTATTTAAAGTCATCTAAAGTTTCAGCATCTCAACACTGATGCTCCTCAAGCAGAAGCACCTTGTTCTCCACTCCATGTCTCTCCTTCTCCACTTTGGCCAAGGTCATCTCCAGATCGTCCACATCTCTCTTCAGTGATATCACCTCCTCTTCCAGCTGTCGTTTCTTGGACATCAGCTTAGTGGTCAGCTCCTCCTCATCCTCCAGACGCTCCTGCATCTCCTTCAGCTTCGATTCCAGAGAGATTTTGGACTGAATCAGCTGATTGCAGCGGTCTTCTGCGTCCGCCAAGTTGTCCTGCTCCTGCACGGTCAGGATGAAAAAAAAAAACACATTTTACAAATATCAAACAAAGGTTTATTGTCCTAAAGTAATGAAAACAGAATTTTATTATTCTACTGAAAATTTGGTTTGGGACCAACCCATATTCACTCACACCAATGTATGAGCCTGTAGCTCAAATGATCTAGCGCCACCAACAGGTCAAACTTGGATATGGATCCATATTTGTAACTTGTTTGCCCCATTTTTACAATTGAGGTATCTTTGGAATTCATGGATCAAATTCAATGCATCCCATGGCGTCAGTTTACATCACATTATATTTTCCTCCATATTGAATTTTATCAACAACATTCAAACATTTTCCCCAGGTCACAAATGTAGGTGTGAACGAGACTTGGCACAGACCATCTTCAGACCGAGTCTTACTTAACTATCTTAGCAGATTTTTCAGTTTTGAAATTGTTCAAATTTGGCAGTAACTCTGCTAAACAGGAAGTGAGCTCATACCTCAGCAACGCTTTCATGTATTAATACAAAACTCATCATAACACCCTGAGTTTACAAATTTAAATTGATTACCTTTGACTTCTAAGAGAGACTCTTATAAACAAAATGGATTTTAAATGTTATCGTGACTGTTTTCTGTCACGTTGCCAGGTCCATTCTTGTCGTTGGAGCTGCTTGGCCTCCTCATTGCTGCTTGTAGCTATATTTTTTATTTATTTTATGCTGGTTTTCAGATTGATATTAAAAACTTTGCTGAAATGTCTCCAGATATTTTATGATAATGACACAAATGATTGTGTTTTCTGTGCATTTTAGACTTAAATTAGTGCTTGAAGTGGACCGGATACTGTCTGCTACACAGTACCAGCACTTACTTGCATACTCTTACTGTTTAGTTTGTCTGTCCAATCTATTATTATGGTCCAGAATAATCATTTCTCAGGCTGCACTACACTCGGAAGAGTCCAGTGTTTGTTTCTAGTGTCTAGAGTTTTAAATTTTATTGTTAAACAAGAACAATATCTGTTGGAAGAGTTGAACATTTGTCACTCATGTTTAGTTAGTGTGTCCTGGAGGAAAAGTATAATAAATAAAGTTTAAATCACTGTTGGAAAAGTTAAGGATAATCCAAATAATATATAAGTTGTAAAACTTGTGTAAACAGAAGTCCAGTTTTTATTGTTATTTTAAGATTAAAACTATTTAAATAAATAGATGTCATGAACATCACTAACGTCTTCTGGTATCTTTTATTTACCGAAAATGTTTAGAATTTAGTGATACTGACAGACAGACACGCCTCATAAAAGGCGTCAACTTGTTCTGAACAAGAACATATTTCCAGATCATATATAAATGTCCATCACATGTTTACATGAGGCTAGATGTCGATAAAGAGGATTTCAGTGAGTTTCATCAAGACTTACGGCCTGAAGCTGCAAAGCCAGGTCGTTTTTCTCCTGAACCAGAACCACCTGCTTCTCCTCGGCCTCCCGACGCTTCCCCTCCGATCTGACGGAGGAGCACAAGCAAAAACCGACGTGAGAAAACATCTTGGCTCTGGTTCAGTTACTGACACTTAATTCACCAGGACTCACCTGTCGAACGCCTCCTTCAGTTTCTTGAAATCCTCGTTCAGAGCAGCCAGTTCTTTCTCCACCTGAGCGCTCCTGAGAAGGGGGCGGAGCTTATAGAACAGCATCATCCACGGCCAAGTCCGCACGGAGAAGAAGGCTCTGAGGTTGAACTGGACCACCAGGGCGGCCTCTCTGATCACAGAGCAAATCGTCAGTGAGACACCGAGACGTTCACAAAACAAACTTGTATCATTTGTTTTAGAATCTTTTTTGCAACAAAATAAAATCTGGTTGTTTTTCACACTTTTCATTTTGTGCTCAATTCAAAAATGTAGCACATGAAAAAAACAGATTCAGTGGAATCTGATGTGGATATTTCATTTCTTAAATATTTTAAATATTTCAGTGTGTGTTGTTTGGCTAACTCTCGCTAACTCGGCACTTGAACCGCGCATCAATTTAGTTAACGCTGCAGCAGGTCTTCATTAATTTTTCATCGTCCTTAAAAGTGATGAATTTATTCCCCTGAACGAGATAAAACTCTCCATGATCAAGTACAAGTGTTAACAATTTGACAAACTTGAAAATCTGAATCAAGCTAGTTTAATTTGTTGTGAAATGATTTGAGCACAAAATCACAAAAATACCCCCCAAAATTCCCATTGAAATTATGAAACAAAGAATGAAATAAGTAACCTTTTTTTTTAAAAAAAAAAAAATCTGATTTTAGACGTTTAATAAAATATAGAAAAATCAGATT
The DNA here is from genome assembly GCA_016785285.1 of Brachirus orientalis. Classification (NCBI taxonomy): domain Eukaryota; kingdom Metazoa; phylum Chordata; class Actinopteri; order Pleuronectiformes; family Soleidae; genus Brachirus; species Brachirus orientalis. Next base: position 104,203 of record JAFBJR010001461.1, on the reverse strand, counting down.
AAACCCAGATTTCCGACGTCATGTTCATGAGTTGTTTAGCTAACTCCCGCTAACTGCTGATATAACAGTGGGACCTTCTTGTTCCTTAAACCTGAATCAAACTAGTTAATGACTTTCAGTTCAATCATTTTTAGTTTTTCCATTGAAATTATAAAGAAATAATGAAATAACAAACTGTTTTTTCATTATCCAAAACCATTTATTTATTTATTTATATATTTATTTATTTATTTATGTATTTATTTTAACTTTGCATGTTGTTTGGCTAATTCTTGCTAACTCCATGCTAACTCCTGATACAATAGCAGCGCCTGAACCGTACGCAGTTAACCCCAACCCTATGATGCAGCAGATCCTGTTTTTTATCGGTGACTGTGTTGTTTCACTTTATGCATTTTTTCCTCCTGAACAACGAGAAATTCTGTGATCGAGTGCGAGGGTTAACCACTTCGAATCAAGCTAGTTGACGACTTCCAGTTCACGCAAAACAAAATAAATATGTACATCAGGTTCAGCTGAATCTTTTTTCATTTGTTATGTTTGGTTTGAGCTCAAAATCAAGTATAAAAACAACCTTTTTTTTTCATTTTTTGAAATTTTATAAATTTTATTTTCTCAAGTGAATGTGGAAAAATCGAATGACACCCATGTGTTTAATGTCTTCATGTATGTCGTTTGGCTAACTCCCACTAACTCAATTTCAACACGTGCATGAAAATGGTACGACACATTCAGAAATTCAACCGTGACGTCTTCCAAAAGAGTTAAATCCTAAAATCCAAATCAAACTAGTTGTCGACTTCTGTTTTTTGTGACTGTAGGACAAAATAAACGTCCTCCTTATGTTATATTTGATTTGAGCATAAAAATCATAAAAGTAATAAAAAAATGAGATCTTAAATGAGATTATAACACGTTTTTTTTTTTATTTTCCAAATTTAAATTCTCAACAACAGACAACAGAAAAAAAAGAATAAACACAGATTTTGTTGTTGTTGTTTTGATTTGACTGATCGTCACACTGACCTTTCCACCATCCTCTTCTCCTTCTGGACCCTCATCAGCTTCCCTCGGCACATGGCCTGGACCACGGTGAGGATCTCAGACAGACGTGTGTCCCTCATGTCCTCCAGTTGACCCAACAGTCCCGCTTTAAAGAAAACCTGAGGAACAACAGAACAACATCACTGTGTCTGTAGAATGATCCCCACTATTAGGTTTTATTTTTTTACCTTAGTGTGTCCGAACTTGTACTGCGAGTGGTCGAGGTTCAGAGAACCCAACAGTTTCTCCACGGCCTTCCTGCTGTCCATGTACGAATCCTCGGGAATCGCAGCTGGATTCAAGATGCGGTAACTTGGAAAACAGAAACAAGAAAAGCAGGAGTCAGGAATCAGGAGCGTGACCGCAGGATCGGTGCGATGGTTCGGTCCTGGACTCACCGCTGTTTGAACTCGGCGTACAGGATCCGGTTTGGAAAACCCTTCCTGCAAATCCTGATCCCCTCCAGGACTCCGTTACACCTCAGCTGGTGGAGAACCATGAATGGATCAATGACACCTGGAAGTCACAGCAGAAAGAATCTCCCATCATCTCGTTTGAAGATTTAGATCTTTAGATCAATTTCTTTTTAAAAGGTTTTCCGTAAAAACACATGGTTTCAGGAAACGCCTTCATACACATGAAATGTCTCTAAACGCTGTAGTACATATGTCAGGCCTGTATGTGGCGCTGTAATACTGCCAAAGAAATATATATATAGAAATGTACAGTTTATATGTTGCCAGACCACCAGCACAATCTACAAAAACAGAGCAAACATTTTGAATTTTATTACATTTAACCTGTTTTCTAATAAAAATTAATAATATCCTCACCTTTCATTTTTGCAAAAACCAATTTCGTGAATGCAAATTCTTTCAAAACACAGTGATGATATGTATAATTTTAAGTGTTTATACAGAAATCCCAAACGTAAACTACACCAGTGGACGTCACAGTTGATTTATGGCCCTTTTATACACAAGACGGAGACAGACTGAGTCTTTTGTCCGTACTTTGCGTTCATTTGTCCGTCATCGTGCTCCTCGTAGTGGAGCTAATGATGACGGACGAAACTGAGCAATTCCACCGGAAATCATGGGGGCAGTATAGAGTCAATAGTCTAATCAGTCGGAAAAACAACAAAGAAAAGACTATATTTGTGCTTTTAAAAATGTCGGAAAGTTTTGAACAGTGTTTCTGTGAGATGCAAGTGGTCAAAAGTCGCAGCGGACACGCGGCAACCAACACGCGGCAACCAACACGCGGCAACCAATGAGTCATATTCTCCATGACGTGGACGACTTACGTCTATTTTGGATCAAACTCAGGAAAATAAACTGTTTGTTGATTGTTTGTACTGGACACTGCCCTCTGGAGGAAGTAGTTTGTAAATGTCCATACCAAAGCAAAAGACGCATGGAGGTACGGTATGTAGGGAAGTGATGGAGATAACGTTTGGAACAAAATGGACGTAAAACGGACAGAAATGGAGTAAAAATGACCAGATCTGTTGCAATAGTTTCTGTCTGAACTGATGTGACTTCATCCTTCACACTCACAATATTTTATCTTATTTTTCGATGACAGCCCTGCTTGGAGGCCTGGTCTCATTGTTTAGCAGTGTAAACCTAATATCTGGGTTTTTAGACAAAGAGAAGGAGATGTTTGGGATTTTTTAAAATTTTAAATTAGGGCTACAATGATTATTCAATTAATTGATCACTAAAATAATCACCAACTATTTTGATAATTGATTAACCTTTTTTCCCCAAACAATTAAAACAAGTTTTTCCAGCTTCTTAAATGTGAATATTTGTTGGTTTCTTTGCTCCAAATAACAAAGAAATCATTCAAACTGAATTATTTTGAGACATTTGAGAAACAGCATCATTTCCGGTTTGACAAACACTGATCAATATTTTCTCACATTTTATCGACCAAAAAACTAATGATTGAAACGTTTTACATTTTACAGACAAAATGACCAACATACTGGACAAATGAACTGAAAACAGAGATTATTGTTCTAAAACAGTTCTTCAAAGCTCCAGAGAGAATCTAAATAAAATGGTTTTCCATTTATTTTTCTGGCGTGTGATGATATTAAAACCACATGGGGGCACTAGTGAGGCTAACTGAGTTTGGTTTGTTTACCTGCACTCTTGGTCTCGTTGGGGATGATGCAGCGGACGAAGTGAGGCTGAGTGCTGCGGAGATTCGCCATCAGCTTGTTGAGGTTCTCCTGTGTTCAAACATATTAGTCAGTGTAAAAGTTCGTAAAGTTCTGTTCTCTAAGCCGGTGTTTTTCAGTTTTTTAGATCCAATTTAAGTGTATATGTTTTAAATAAAATGACATTTTTAATGAATGTTCCAAACGTATGGAGAGAAGATGAGAAAAATCTATTGAAGAATATTTGTCTTGTTTCTAGCAGGGCTGTTTTTTACAGTGTAAATGTGAAGCTCACCTTGTGCAGCTGTGAAACTGTCTGGAAGGAAGCAGCTCTCCTCTTCCTGTGTTTGGTTTCAGCCTTGGGGTCACCGGCTGAAACAACATCACAAAAATCACTGACGACACACTGTCTCCACAGACACCGTCCACAGTGTCTCCACAGACACGTCCACAGTCCACACTGTCTCCACAGACACGTCCACAGTGTCTCCACAGACACCGTCCACAGTGTCTCCACAGACACGTCCACAGTCCACACTGTCTCCACAGACACGTCCACAATCCACACTGTCTCCACAGACACTGTCCACAGTGTCTCCACAGACACGTCCACAGTCCACACTGTCTCCACAGACACGTCCACAGTCCACACTGTCTCCACAGACACCGTCCACAGTGTCTCCACAAGACACCGTCCACAGTGTCTCCACAGACACAGTAGACAGTGTCTCCACAGACACGTCCACAGTGTCTCCACAGACACCGTCCACAGTGTCTCCACAGACACGTCCACACTGTCTCCACAGACACGTCCACAATCCACACTGTCTCCACAGACACTGTCCACAGTGTCTCCACAGACACGTCCACAGTCCACACTGTCTCCACAGACACCGTCCACAGTGTCTCCACAGACACGTCCACAGTCCACACTGTCTCCACAGACACCGTCCACAGTGTCTCCACAGACACGTCCACAGTCCACACTGTCTCCACAGACACCGTCCACAGTGTCTCCACAGACACGTCCACAGTCCACACTGTCTCCACAGACACCGTCCACAGTGTCTCCACAGACACGTCCACAGTCCACACTGTCTCCACAGACACCGTCCACAGTGTCTCCACAGACACGTCCACAGTCCACACTGTCTCCACAGACACCGTCCACAGTGTCTCCACAGACACGTCCACAGTCCACACTGTCTCCACAGACACCGTCCACAGTGTCTCCACAGACACGTCCACAGTGTCTCCACAGACACCGTCCACAGTGTCTCCACAAGACACCGTCCACAGTGTCTCCACAGACACGTCCACAGTGTCTCCACAGACACCGTCCACAGTGTCTCCACA
>JAFBJR010001461.1:84995-99150 GCA_016785285.1 Brachirus orientalis | reverse complement strand
GTCCACAGTTTACAGACACTGTCCACGGTGTCTCCACAGACACAGTAGACAGTGTCTCCACAGTGTCTCCACAGACACTGTCCACAGTTTCTCCGTCACAGTGACGGTGTCTCCACAGACACAGTAGACAGTGTCTCCACAGTGTCTCCACAGACACAGTGACACTGTCTCCACAGACACTGTCCAGTGTCCACAGTGTCTCCACAGACACTGTCCAGTGTCTCCACAGACACAGTAGACAGTGTCTCCACAGTGTCTCCACAGACACCGTCCACAGTGTCTCCACAGACACAGTAGACAGTGTCTCCACAGTGTCTCCACAGTGTCTCCACAGACACCGTCCACAGTGTCTCCACACTGTCTCCACAGACACCGTCCACAGTGTCTCCGTCACAGTGACAGTGTCTCCACAGACACAGTGACACTGTCTCCACAGTGTCTCCACAGTGTCTCCACAGACACAGTGACACTGTCTCCACAGACACTGTCCAGTGTCCACAGTGTCTCCACAGACACAGTAGACAGTGTCTCCACAGTGTCTCCACAGACAGAAAAGTGAGAGGGTTTGTTTGTTTCGTTACCCATCTCAGCGCAGATGTAGTTCTCAAACAGTCCCGCCATCAGTTTGTTGGAGGATTTCTTGAACAGCGCCACCACCGTCTCATTCAGAGGATCTCTGTTTTTATCCAGCCAGCCGGTGATGTTGTACGGAACCTTCAATCAAACACAGATTTTCTTTTTAATTCCTCCGACATTGTTTGATCAACTTTAAAAAAATTTTTCACATTGACAGAACAGTCTCTGAAATGTTTACATTTCGATGGATCTGTACAGAACTTTACATTCTTACCTAAACATGGCAAAATTCATCCTGATCTGTTAAGATGTCGCTGAGATAAACACATCTGGACTCGTTCAATGGGACTGAACCATGTTACATTCAAACTTCTGCCAAATCCGTAATCTAGATTGGATCCTTATGAAACTTAGTCTGATGGTAGAGTGCCTAATCCAAATTTATTTAAAATCCAATGCGTTTTGACAGAGATATTTTTGTTTCCTTTACAGTTTTGGCCATTATAAGAGATGGGGATTTCTTAAAATGTCATTAGTGGGTAGATTCTTACTTGGGTGATCATCTACTCATGATGAAAAAAGTAATGCTGAGATGCCAAATCCATAATCTGGATTAGATCCAGATGAAATTTTTTCCGAATTTAATTTAAATTCGATGAGTTTTGACAGAGATACCAAATATGTATTTTACACTTTTGCCCATTAATAGGAAATGGGGATTTTCTGAAAATCAGATCGTTTTTTTTCAGTGGGATTTTTTTTCAGTGGGTAGATTATTACAAAAAGGGAACATACTTGGTAGATCACCTACCCATCACAAAAAAAAATTGATTGATCCTTAAAAAAAAAAACAAACAAACAAATGTAGACAGGAAGTTGCTAACAGAAGGACAAACTTTCAGATAAACCCACGCCTATGAAAACATAACTTCCTTGGTGGAGGTAAATTAGAGGTTCACTGTTGGCTGTCAATGCCAAAATAGATATAAAAAAAAATCAGCCAATGGCTAATTTTCAACAAATTTTAAAACTAGTTTGTAAATTTGGCCACTTTCAGACTGTGATTTTCCTTAGAATGAGGAAATTGATTCAACTGAATTTAACCTTAGAATTTGCGCAAAAACACCAATCTGTGATTGTGAATTTTACTTCTGCAGTGAAGACAATTTATTTTCTCATTTAAAGGCACATTACAGTGTGAAAGTTATTTTTAGGAAGGTCCAGTCAAGCAAAATTAGCTTAAAGCCACTGGCCGATTATTTGTCTTAGAACAAGAAAATATAAACAGTGTGCAGAAAATTTACTTCACTTTTTTTGACTGGGTTAAAATAGTTAAACGGATCAGTGGTCAGTTGGGAAGAGGAGTGATAATGAAGTTGGTACGCACCACTCCGGCATAGTGGACGACCTCGAAGTGCGTCTCGTATTTGCGTTTCTTGTCCAGCCTCGGCCTCTGGAAGTTCGGCGACTTCCCAAAGTGGTTGTCGTAGAGTTTGGTTTTGAAGCTCTGGTCTGTGGATTTGGGGAACATACACTCCTCCTCCATGATGGACAGAATCCCCATGGGCTGCACACACAGGGTCAGGGGTCACAGGGGTCACAGGGGTCACTGTTCGGTAGTATTGTCGTCGTTATTATGTTATCATTCAGATTTGTATTTTTCGAGCCTGAGAACTGACACAGTGTGCGAAGAACTAATGAAATAATATTCATTTCTATTTTTTTTCTCCCAGAAGGATCACATTTCTGATGAAATAAACATTGTAAATCAGAAGAGGCAAAATATTTTATAAAATAAGGGTAATGCATAAAAATAAGGTGAAACCCGGTAGGACAAAACCAAAACTAAGTTGCAACAAATTTGACTATGGCCTCCACTGAACAGGAAGTCGTCCACTTTGAATTTGGCGTCCATCTTGGCGATTTACGCATATCACAAATGAACGGACTCGTCCATGCACGTTAATCGTAGCAATCAATCAGGTCAATGTACGGCAAAGGTACAGCGTACTTCCTGTTTCTCACTGCGTAAACTGTTTGTGTCTGACTATGAAAAGAGCCTCGAGATAATCTACGTACGCCGTGAGCTAGAATGAAGATTAGATTAGAGACCCACCCTCTCGATGAGGTCGATGCAGGGCTGCAGGTCCATCCCAAAGTCGATGAAGGTCCACTCGATTCCCTCCAGCTTGTACTCCTCCTGCTCCAGGATGAACATGTGGTGGTTGAAGAACTGCTGCAGCTTCTCGTTGGTGAAGTTGATGCAAAGCTGCTCAAAGTTATTGAACTGTAGAGGAAAAAAATGACAAATGTCAATTTAAAGGCTGCGACGATTAATCAGTTATTATCTTTTCAACAATTAAAAGATTTTTCAGCTTCTTAAATGTGAATATTTTCTGGTTTCTTTGCTCCAAATAACAACAGAAATCCCAGGCCTTTTGTTGTGAGTTACAGTGTTAAAACTCTGTATCATCTAAACTACATTAGTGGACGTCACAGTCGATTTATGGAGACGGACTTTTGTCCGTGCTTTGCGCTCATTTGCTCCTCGTAGTGGAGCTAATGATGAAGGACGAAACTGAGCAACTCCACTGGAAATCACGGGGGCAGGAAAACAACAAAGAAAAGACGATGTGCTTTTAAAAATGTCATAAAGTTTTCAAGAGTGTTTCTGTGAGATGCAAGAGGTCAAAGGTTGCGGTGGACACGCGGAAATATTGGCACTGGGAAGTCGTACTTGGAGGCGTGGTCTCGCTGGACACAGAAGTGACCAATACAGTTGTTGTTGTTATACAGTGTCATGTTTATGTACGTTTTCTTTTTTGTATTTTTATCAGTGTAAACTTCATATTTTGGGGTTTTTAGACAAAAAATGTTTGGGACTTTTTTAAATTTTAATTTAGGGCTACAATGATCATTCGATTAATCGATCACTAAATTAATCACCAACTATTTTGATACTTGAAGACCTTTTTTTTTTTTTTTTCCAAACAATTAATACCAGTTTCTGTGATTTTTCAGCGTCTTCAATGTGAATATTTTCTGGTTTCTTTGCTCCAAATAACAAGTAAAGGAATCATTAAAACTATATCATTTTGGTTTGTGGACAAAATAAGACGTTTGAGAAATCAAGCTGAAGAAATTCTTGAATTTTGAATTTGAATAAGTAGTGATATGTATATAATAGTGTCATCAGCGTATACTGTAAATATATTTTCTGGTTTCTTTGCTCCAAATAACAAAGGAATCATTAAAAACTAAATCATTTGGTTTGTGGACAAAACAAGACATTTAAAGTGTAACTAAACCACTGTTTTCAGGTGTAAACCAGTGTATACATGTATCTAGTTAATGTTATCTGTCCTGATATCTTCACTACTGTTATTCATCCCAATATTTTACTGGGGCCCTGAAGCCACATTACACTGATTATTATGTGATGTCTTTATATGGGTCGTCAGTCAATGTGATGGGTTTAATGGGGCCCATTCATCATATTATTATTATGATTATTATGATTATTATTTTAAAAATGGAAATATGTCATGTCGTACACATCCATCACCTCAAAGATCTCGAAGCCGGCGATGTCCAGGACTCCGATGAAGTACTGACGAGGAAGAGCGGTGTACAACGACGAGTTGATCCGGTTCACCAGCCATTTAAACATTCGGTCGTAGGTGGATTTAGCCAGAGCTGCGACGGCAAAGTTAACCTGCACACCGATGAGATGACCGTTAACTGACCCTTTCACTTATACACTGTGTGCATATACAGTATATTTGTAAATATACGTGAAAACATGGTTAGTTACCTGTTCTACTGTCTGTCCTTTCACAATAAACTCATTTCCAACTTTGACGCGGGGGTTCAGGAGGCCTTTCATCAGGTCGGCAGAACTGACCCCCATCAGATAAGCTGCTTTATCTGCACCTGAACAAAAGAAATAAACATCATCAAATCTGCTGTTTATACCAACATTTAACAGAGACAAAAGAAAATAGAGGTTTGTAGTTTGAATTCTAATCCAGCTTTATTTATATAGCACTTAAAAAAAGCAGCAGTTGTACACAGTTTAAAAAGGCTTAAAAATATAAAATAAACTATTAAACAAGCATCAAAAACAAAAGGGCATCAACACACCTCATTCTGGATTAAAGGGCAAGGAGTAAAAATGACTTATAAGTTATGTTTTCAACATAGATAAAGTAAAGGCCGTCCGAACATACAAAATACTAACCATTCCTGATATTCTAGAATTCTAACAATTCCCAAAATTCCCAAATACCTGAGTTTCCAGTCATGTAACATCTAGAACTCTAACGTTCCCAAAAGTTTGTAAAGAAAAACAGTTAAGTGATTTCAGATCAAGACAGTAATTAATTAAAATGTAATTATGCTGTTTCTAAGGGGACAACAATTTAAGTAGTTTGGCTTTGAATTTAATTTATTTGAGTGTTCGATCTATTTTCCTTGACTGATTTTCAGTCTTACATCCTGGTGTTTCCTCAGTGTGAATATGTCTGTCTAAATAAAGTTTGGTGGTTTGTTTGATGTTATTTTGGGTCGGCCGTCTCACTCTCGGTGCCGTCGGCCTCGGCCTGTTCTTCCCTCTGTTTCTTCTTGAACTTCATGTTTCCAAAGTGCATGATGGCTCCAACGATCTTATAACAGCCGTACTTTTCCTCCGGAGTGAAGCCCAGTGTGTCCATGGCGTGCTACACACACACACACACACACACACACAGACACACACACACACAGACACATGCACACACACACACAGACACACACACACGCACAAGCACACACGCACGCAGACACACACACACATGCACACGCACACACACACGCACACACACACACATTCAAATATAAGAAATTCTGGCCTATAAATACTAATTAAAATCAGTTTAATCAAGTAAAGGAAGACTCACTTTAAGTAAACAAGAACATTTAAAACAATTTAAGAATATTTGGTTTATTTCTAGTAGGGCCTTTTTTTACAGTGTGTGTGTGTGTGTGTTCTTGTATGGGTATCTTTGTGAGGACTAAAATACTTAAAAAGTGAGGACATTTTGTCTGGTCCTCACTTCTTTAAAGGGCCTTTTCAGGGTTAAGACCTGGTTTTAGGGTTAGGGTTAGAATTGGGTTAGGGTTAGGGTTGTGATGGTTAAGGTGTGTGTGCATGTGCATGTGTGTGTGTGTGTGGGAGCTTCTTACGTCCGTCAGTTTCAGCTCCTCTCCATCATTGATGCTGTCCACTGTGGTCACACCCTGACAGCAGAAGTGATAGTCGTACGGGTTTGTTGTGACCAGCAACATGTCTGCGACGCAGCAACAAACACAACAACAACAGCAACAACAAACACAACAACAGCAACAACAAACACAACAGCAACAACAAACACAACAACAACAGCAACAACAACAACAGCAACAACAAACACAACAGCAACAACAAACACAACAACAACAGCAACAACAACAACAGCAACAACAAACACAACAACAACAGCAACAACAAACACAACAACAGCAACAACAACAACAGCAACAACAAACACAACAACAACAACAAACACAACAACAACAAACACAACAACAAACACAACAACAACAAACACAACAACAAACACAACAACAACAACAACAACAACAAAAACAACAACAGCAACAGCAACAACAACAAACACAACAACAAACACAACAACAACAGCAACAACAACAACAACAACAACAACAAACACAACAGCAACAACAAACACAACAACAACAGCAACAACAAACACAACAACAAACACAACAACAACAAAAACAACAACAAACAAAACAGCACAACGTGAGACTTCAATCAGAAACTTTATACAAATAAAAAGACAAAATATTAAAAACTAATTTTCACCGTTGTCCTATTTTTCAGAAAGCTCCACCAGATGGCGCTGTACAATTCGGGCTCTTCTCATGTACATGACGAAGAACATCAACACTGACATTCCATATTGAAAAGAAATCTCTAGAATTCTAACCATTCTCAGAATTCTAGAATTTTAAGCATTTCCAAAATTCTGAATTGTGACATTCCTAAATTGTAATGTAACATTGTGGAATTCTAACCATTCCCGAAATCCTAAATTCTAAAATGACTGAATTTCAAAACTGTGATTTCACATTTAGAATGTGATTATTCTCGAAATTCTAGAATTATAACTATTGCCAAAATTGTAGAATTTTAACTATTCCTGGAATTCTAACCATTCTTGTAGAATTTTAAGCATTTCCAAAATTCTGAATTGTGACATTCCTAAATTCGAATGTAACTACTCTAAAATTCTAAACTGTGATGTTGGATCTAGAATTCCAACATTCCCAAAAGGTTCCTTAACTGAAACTGTGAATTCTAACCATTTCAAATTTCCAAACTGTTCAGTAACATTCCAGATTTCTGAGTTTGGAGACATTGGACAACAGAGGGCGCCGGTGGGTGGAAACAAAGTTACCCTGCAGCTCTGGTTTGTAATTGGACAGAATCTGGTAGTAGATGTGGTAACTTCTCTCTCCCGGCTGCTGGAAAACAACTCTGGACTTTTCTAGAAGATCTGATCAAATATGAAACACACACAGTGAAGTTTACTGACATGACATGAATGAGTGAACGACTGAATAGTTTTACTGTAAAAATAAAGGCAGCTCACAGATGTGGATGTCAGCTGACGCCAGCCTTCCTGTCGTCCCAAAGTGAATCCTTATGAACTTTCCCTGAGAATCAAACATGAAGAACAAACATGAAAGAATAACGTTTCCTTTACAGATTCGTTTACTGGACGTAGTAACATTAGCGTAAATAACAACAAAATTATTTCAAATCAGCAGCCGTAAAATCGGCCATCAACCTGGAATTTGAACATTCCGGACCTTTGAAGGAACATTTAACAATTCCCGTACTAAACTATCCAACATTCAGAACCAGAATAAGAATCTGATTTATTGCTCGGAAAATCTAATAATTCAAGGAATTAGTTTTGGTGTTTAAAGTAAATAAATATTAGAGGAAAATTAAAACAAATATATCAACAGAAAAAATGTTCGCAAAGGTTTTTATGGTAAAATACTGTGACAGATCCAGTTGTAGTCAGAATTTCCTACTGGAAGTCAGATTTGCAACTTCATGAACCTCGACAAAGGATTCCAAGATGGCTGACACTCGAACAAACTGCGACTTTTACTGTTAATTTCACTTCAGTCTTATTTTTTACATCATAAATCAACCGCTGTAGACTGTTGTTTACAAAAAATGATTTTCAAGAATGAAAAAGAAGCCTTGTTTTGGGGACATTGTTTTTGTTTTTTGGACTAAAAAGAACATTAATCTTGGCAAGTTTTTGCACTAGAAAAATGATCAAATTTGAAGTAAAAAATAGTCCAACTGTGTCCTTGTAAGATGCTACAGCTTATTTTAAGCTTTAATAATCAGTAACAAGCTAAAACAAAGTTTTGTAGCAAAGCAACATTAGCTTCAAGCCACTGGTCTGGATTCTTTTTCTTTAAAAAAAAACCCAAAATGTCATAAATTTAAGTATATTTGGCTTCTTTCCAGGCTGTTTTTGCAGTGTATTGCTAACAGTGGCTAACAGCAGCTAGCCCGACTTCTCAGTCATTAAACTCACAAAGCGAGAGGAGTTGTCGTTGCGGATGGTTTTGGCGTTGCCAAACGCCTCCATGGCCGGATTTGCTTCGATGATCTGGTCCTCCAACGACCCCTGAACCCACACACACATGCACGCGCACACACACACACACAGAGCAGACGGTCATGTGACTGAAACACACTGACGTTGGTCATCGTATGAAACGCTGCCAACACTCACTCCCTTCTTCACGTTTTCTCTCAGAGCAGCAGTGATGGCGAAATACTGAATCACCCTCTTGGTGTTGACAGTTTTTCCTGCACCAGATTCTCCTCTGACACCAACAAACAACAGCAATAACCAGTTAATAACCAGTGTTTTATAACCAGTCACATGGTCACCGTCATGTTACAGAGTTAAAGTCTTCATTCTGCACGTACTGGGCTGCAGGATCCAGATCCACTTGTGAGGTTATTGTTATTATTTTTGTCGTCATTATTTTTTGTTATGATTGAAATTGATATCAGTTTAGTATTTTTGCAACAGTTCATGCTACTGCTTATATAAATTACACTGCGATTCCCAAAGTGTGAGCCCCCTAGTGGACTGTGACGGTACTGCAGTTGGGCCATGAAAGGTAATTGTATTAATATAAATAAATAAAAATATGTTTTTCAATTTCAGTTTCGTAATTACGTTTCAAATTGCTGTGAAATATGTATAGGTATGATGCATTTTAAGAAATACTTATAAGGAATAAAACAAATGATGTGTTATTTTTATTTTATCTGATTAAGTATAGCAGGTGCCACCATATTTGTTGGTCCTTGTAACTGCTGCACATCTTTGATGCTTTTCCACCACATAGTTCCAGCTCGGCTTGGTTCGACTCAGTTTGGTATCAGACACGCTGTTTCTCATGACTTCATAGTTCCTTGTCAACGTGGGCGGGGACTCTTCCAGTGACGACACGCTCTGACCAATCAGTGGCCGGCAGTCTGTCCACGTCACATGTTAGTATCGGCTCAGCTCGACTGGAACCTCCACAGAGCGGGTGCTAAAAAAAGGACCGGGTACCAGGTTCTATCACTGATGGAAAATGAGTAGAGCCGAGCCGAGCTACAACTGTGTAGTGGAAAAGGAGTCTGGTTCTGTTAGAGTTTTTGTCTCTCCACTGCCCCCCAGTGGTTGATGGTGGTGTGAACTGTTGGGTTTCTCTTCTCTCTATAATATCGTAAAGGTTTCTGCCGTGAGATAATGTGTGTTGTGGTTTGATTTGGTGCTATACAAATAAAATTTGATTTGACATGAAGTGATAAATACCCAGTTAGAAATAAAAAAATACAAATCCTGAACAGAATCTGCTTTTATTCTTTACTTCAATGTTGTTGTAGTTTTTTTAAAAACACATTTTCAAACTCTATAATCTGTGAAGAAGAGAAACTTGATTTTCAGGGACTTTAAATATGAAACTGTGATTGTGACTCACGTGATGAGCATCGACTGGTTCTCCCGGTCTGTGGAGGAGAACAAAGAAAGAACTTAAGTTAAAGAAAGAACACTTAAAGAGTCATTTTAAGTAACCTTTTCTCACATGACAACATTCCTGTGCTTGCACAGGTACAGAAGTACAACCTTCTTACATTTTGGCCTGTTTTCTCTTGTTTTAAGGAACATTTGCTTACTTTAAGCTTTAATTACAAGTAACAAGCGTAAGCTTGAAATCACTTCAGAGGAGCAAGATGCTAAAATGCTAAATTAAGAATGTTGGTGCTAATTTATGAAAGATTTATACATTAAAAGCATGGATTTTATTCTGTTTTGTTTGCTTTAAGTTAACAAAAACTCGTTTTAAGTAAATATCTCAGACATTTCTCCTGCTTTTCCTTGTTTTTGAAACATTAAAGTCTAAAAGATGTTAAATTTACAAGCTACTTTTAAATTGTGTGGCCAAACAAAATTAGCTTTAAGCCACTGGCAGATTATTTTTCTTAAAACAAGAACATTTTAATCAATTGCAGAATATTTGGCTGTTTTTATAGTGTAGGATGTATCGCTGGTGTCGGAGGTCAGAGGTCACTCACTCTGCAGCATGTCAGTGTAGGCGTTGTCTGCAACGGCGTAGATGTGGGGCGGAGTCTCAGTGCGACGCCGGCCCTTATAGGCCGCGATCACCTGAGTAGAGTAAACTGGCACCCACTTGTACGGGTTGACTGACACGCAGAAGAGACCAGAGTAGGTCTGTGGCACAAACACAGAGGTCAACAGAGAAGGTCACCAGAAGGTCACCAGAAACATGGAGAAGGTCAACAGAAGGTCAACAGAGAAGGTCACCAGAAGGTCACCAGAAACATGGAGAAGGTCAACAGAAACATGGAGAAGGTCAACAGAAACATGGAGAAGGTCAACAGAAGGTCAACAGAAACATGGAGAAGGTCAACAGAAGGTCAACAGAAACAGAGAAGGTCAACAGAAACATGGAGAAGGTCTACAGAAACATGGAGAAGGTCAACAGAAACATGGAGAAGGTCAACAGAAACATGGAGAAGGTCTACAGAAACATGGAGGTCAACAGAAGGTCAACAGAAACATGGAGAAGGTCAACAGAAACATGGAGACGGTCACCAGAAGGTCAACAGAAACATGGAGAAGGTCAACAGAAACATGGAGAAGGTCACCAGAAACATGGAGAAGGTCACCAGAAACATGGAGACAGTCACCAGAAGGTCAACAGAAACATGGAGAAGGTCAACAGAAACATGGAGAAGGTCACCAGAAACATGGAGACGGTCACCAGAAGGTCAACAGAAACATGGAGAAGGTCAACAGAAACATGGAGAAGGTCACCAGAAACATGGAGAAGGTCAACAGAAACATGGAGAAGGTCACCAGAAACATGGAGATGGTCACCAGAAGGTCAACAGAAACACAGAGAAGGTCAACAGAAACATGGAGAAGGTCAACAGAAGGTCAACAGAAACATAGAGAAGGTCAACAGAAGGTCACCAGAAACACAGAGAAGGTCATCAGGTCAACAGAAACATGGAGAAGATCAACAGAAGGTCACCAGAAACACAGAGAAGGTCAACAGAAGGTCAACAGAAACATAGAGAAGGTCAACAGAAACCTTCTCAGAAGGTCACCAGAAACAGAGAGAAGGTCAACAGAAAGTCAACAGAAACAGAGGTCACAAGAAGGTCAACAGAAATACAGAGAAGGTCACCAGGTCAACAGAAACATAGAGAAGGTCAACAGAAGGTCGACACAAACATAGAGAAGTCATGTGTTGTTTCCATCAGAGCAGATACTTACGTAGATCATCCACATGCTGTATCTTCTCCTCAGGTTGAAGAGCACAGATGCTTCGTTCAGGTTGGTCAACATGGCCATGTCCTCCAACATGTCAAACCTTGAAGGGTTCATGGGCTGCAGGTCGTCACTTTTCACAATCATAAACTGAAAAACAAACACACACATGGAATTTTAGGTCATTCTATGGTTAATGTATTTTTACAACTCAGAATATTTGGTTATGTATTTTAATTCATGTTAAATAATTCATGTTAAAGTGGAACCAAAAGGCTTTTACTCTGAAGAAGCTCGTCTCAGACAGCTAGATGTTTGTCGTTAGCAGTTAGCAGGTAAGTGCAAGTTAACAGTTAACATTTACCCACAAACAACTGACTTCTAACAGTTAACTAATAACAACTAACAGTTACTAGTAACCAGTTGTTAACAGGTAACTGTTAGTCATTAAGAGTTAGCAGTTAGCTGGTGTGAGGTCCTGAGTTAGAAAGTGGGCTGGAAGTTAAAGTGAGTTGAGCAACTAGCTAACCCGTCCGTCCTTGGTCTCCACAGTGGACTTGTCTCCGTTTACTTCTTTCACCTCCACTTCAACATACGCTTCCACTTCATCCGGCATCCAAACTCGCTTCGTACCTGGAGAACAAAGTTAAAAACAAAGTGAGAACAAGGTTAGTCACGTTCCTCAGAAATGAGGAACCTTTGCTAACTTAAGAGAAACAGGAACCTTTGTTCTTTCAGCACAGGGTGCTGATTGGTCGGTTACTCCGGTTGCTCTTTGTTCGTATCTTTTCCTGCGTCGACTCGCGGACATTTTGAACGATTTTAAATCTGTTGTAAATGTAACTTATCGTGTCATATTGGGTTGTACATTTACTGCTTTCCACCATATAAACGACAGTATTTGTGTGGTACAGTGTTTGATATAACTGCCCCCTGCTGGACAGGAGGGGAACGACACATGGACACCATCTGTTTTCATAAGTCTTTAGATCGTTTTGAATGTGACGATCTGAAGGAAGCTTTAGTTCCTGTAAAAAGATGCTAGTTCAAGAGTGTGACATGTGTTTGTCTGTCAAAGTGAGGACATTTTGTCAAAGTGAGGACATTTTGACAAAGTGAGGACATTTTGTCAAAGTGAGGACATTTTGTCAAAGTGAGGACATTTGGACAGAGTGAGGACATTTTGTCAAAGTGAGGACATTTGGACAGAGTGAGGACATTTTGTCAAAGTGAGGACATTTTGTCAAAGTGAGGACATTTTTTTTGACAAAGTGAGGACATTTTGACAGAGTGAGGACATTTTGACAGAGTGAGGACATTTTGACAAAGTGAGGACATTTGGACAGAGTGAGGACATTTGGACAGAGTGAGGACATTTTGTCAAAGTGAGGACATTTTGTCAAAGTGAGGACATTTTTTTTTGACAGAGTGAGGACATTTTGACAGAGTGAGGACATTTTCATGTTGACAAAGTGAGGACATTTTAACAAAGTGAGGACATTTCCATTTTGACAAAGTGAGGACATTTTGACAAAGTGAGGACATTTTGTCAAAGTGAGGACATTTTGTCAAAGTGAGGACATTTTGTCAAAGTGAGGACATTTTGACAGAGTGAGGACATTTTCATGTTGACAAAGTGAGGACATTTTAACAAAGTGAGGACATTTCCATTTTGACAAAGTGAGGACATTTTAACAAAGTGAGGACATTTTGTCTGGTCCTCACTTCTTTAAAGGCCTTTTTCAGGGTTAAGACTTGGTTTTAGGGTTAAGGTTAGGGTAAGGGACTAGAGAATGTATTATGTCTATGAGGGTCCTCACTATGATAGAAGCACAAACGTGTGTGTGCGTGTGTGTGTGTGTGCGTGCGTGTGTGTGTGTGTGTGTGCGTGCGTGTGTGTGTGTGTGTGTGTGTGTGCGTGTGCGTGTGTGTGTTGACAGTTTACCATCAAAAGCCTGGGCCTTGGCTGCCAGCTGCTCCAGGTTGGTGAGACGGAGGAAGCGAGCGGCGTCTCCAAACTCCGCTAAGTTCAGGAACCGAGACATCTGAAGACAGGAAGACACAGTTCTTTAAAGGTGCAGTCTGTAGCTTTGTCATCTTAACATCACAGCTTGGTTGACCTCTGTGCCTGATTACTACTTCATTACAACTACTGTTCAGCTCAGACGATTCAGATGCAAATCTTTATTTAGCTTCTGAGGGAAGACCTGCACTGAGCGATGATGTCAACAAACTGGCACGGCTGATGTTTTCACAGTAAATCTGACCTCACATGTATTAGTCAGGATTTCAGAGACAGAGAGCAGCTGTCACATCAGGGTCCCACTGCATTATTTTAGTGAGCCGACGCAGCGTCACACCCACAAAGACAAATCCTCACAGTAAATATAACCACCTGATATTTACTGTCAGACTGTGTGTGACTGTGAACAGACCACAATCCCTGTCTGTGAAAACCAAACTGTGGATTCTTGGACTTTATTCAATATTTCATTCAATATTTGATGATTTACTCACCCGAAGTTTGTAAACCACTCACTCTCCCACACCAAAGTCCATAGAGAAAATCAGTGATTTTAGCTCACAGGGACACAGGAGCTGCTGGTCTACTGCTGCCTCGTGTGGTCACTTTGTGTCACTGAGGT